>JAMQGT020007165.1:0-39073 GCA_024447675.2 Pterophyllum scalare
CGCTAGTGTGCAAAGTTTGCTGGTTCAGCTTGAAAGACTCTTCTCTCCTGACAGCCTGGCGCCTGGCAGATGATGTGAGGTTTGATGAATCCTCAGTGTGAGTCAGAGTTATAGTCTGACATTTGCTGTCATTCAGAAGTAGGAGTTTGTTATCACTTTTTATAGACGAGGAGCAGGCTGGGTGGCAGGCTGCCTGAGCAGATGACGTCTTTGTCTACCATTTGCAGTGGGTGTGCTTGACAAACAAGAGCCAGCACCTTTTTTTTTATACAAAACCTGTAAGGAACATACAGGACTGACCAGAAATTATTAGGAAACATGCTGGATTCCAAACAGCATTTACAGATAGAATTATTAGCTTCTTAAATAGTCTGTTATCCTTAAGAAATATAAAATAAAACAAAAATAACTATGTATAAACCATGTTGACACGCCTGGGTGTGACAGTTGCAGAGATGCAATGATAAACTGAAGAGGAGACGACGTCTGAACAATTTCCCGACTTGGAAATGAAAATGAATGTTGTGTCCTTCGGGTTTTCCAACCCTCACAAATGACCCAGGCTTTGTTTCTGTGACTTCGCGAGCACCCACGGAGGACAAACCGTAAACTATTGTGACACATGAGGAGCTGCAGTCAACCGCAAGTAATGTTAAGGTTCACAAAATGCCTGGGAGACTGCAAATAAAACCGTCCAGTCAAAGGCTTGTCACAACTGTATGTTCACAGTTATATTACTGGATTTCTTGGGTGGATGTTTGTAATTTAAGGACTGCCTTGAGTTCAGGGAGGACATCAGCTCGCTCCTACAGCAACGTGTCTGAAATCCCCACTGCTGTTTTCTTCCAAAGCTTGAAAAATGTTAGCTTTGGCATCTAGACTGGTTTTCCTTTGTTTGCGATTACAAATGTGTGCTTTAAAACATTTTAAGAGGAGGCCACTTGCCATGTGCGCTCTCAGAAATCCCACCCCATCTCCCCATGCACCCATGGGGGTGACCACACACACAGCCTGAATTTTACTCCTGCAGCCTGGCAAGGAGGGCAGGGGGAGGAGAGACACAGATGAGGACTGAAAGCCTGTGCAGTGCTGTTAGCCAGATCCTCCTAGAAGCACAGGAGCTAATGAATGCAGCCAGAAGTCAGTGTGTGGCTCAGCAGCTGCAGCTCCACAGCGCACAGTACCTCACAGAAACGGCTCCAAAAATGAAAATAAAAGAGGAAAATGAAGCGGGAGTGGTTCACCAAGTAAAACAAATGAGCGGAGATGTGTCTTGGATGTTACAAGAATAACGTTCTTTGACATTTATAGATAGGAAAATATCTCTAAATAACTGTATGTTTCCTTCTGTGTGTGTGAGTGACATAACAACCCCTCTACCGTGGGCAGGAATGACTCCAGGCTGCTCCGAGCACATTCACATTAATTAAATTGATGCATTGTGGCAACTCACATGTGAACAGACATGTATAATCACATAGCCGCAGCAACGCAAGCTGTTAGCGAGCTCACATGTTCTCCATGGTATTAAAAAAGAAATAGTATACAGTAGCCTTTTTGCCACGTGACCGTATGGATGACTCGCCTGCTCCGTTCTCTTGTATACTTGACGTCTAACATAAAGTGCACTCGTGGTAGCGCTTGACCCTCCCACTTTGCCCCATTGTGTTCTTAATTTAATGGATCACTGCTTCAGTGGCAGTGCTGTTGTATTCCTGTGCTGAGCTGTGGGCCTTATACTGTACTTTTCAGCTGCTTTATTAGAGAGTGTTTTGTGTGGACACTGTAATAATGTGAGCATTAGAAAAACATCTATTTGTAATCATGTTGTTGATGATCATAGCATACTGCTACCTCTGCCTTTGTGTGTGTGTGTCTGTGCATTTTTTGTCTGGTAGATACTGCTTAATTGTATGATTATAGCCACCCTCATCACTTTGTGAACTGCAGTGATTATGATTGCAATTGTTCTGCAGCATTTTGGGAATCTTCTATGCACATCTTCATTATTCTCAACCAAAACAAACAGTAAATACCCAACATTTTCTTGTCTCTCGGGCTGAAACTGACAGTTTAATAAAATAAAGGACCGTTTTCATTATCAATCACTCTGCAGGCTGCTATCGTGATTACCAGGCTGATTGTTTGGTTTATGAAGTAGCACGGCATGGTGAAAAAGGCCGTCGACAAACACCAAGAATGCCAGATACAAAAATCAGTTGAATCCCTAAATATTAAAAACAAATAAATTCTTGAAAAAAAAAAATAGCCTAAAATCAAAATTTCAAATGCCAGATAACTAATCGTTTCATCTCACTGAGTACTGAGTACTGATTGCTGCTTGCTCGTCCTGTCTTGGTGTGATTAGTGTGTGGCGTGACGCTGCCCTTTGACCCGTGTCACCTCAGTTCACTGATACATTTTACCAAAGAATTACACCCAACCTTTGCTGCTCCTGAAGCCTGAGGCCAGTTTTACATCACCGCTTTTGTGTGGGGTGACATTTTGATCAGGCGAGTCAAGAGTTTATTCCTGTCCAGTTGTCTGTAATACGATCCTACTGTAACATTATTGGACTCAGACAGTGAGATGTGATACCCCCAAATGTGACCAAATCCATGTTGTACATTCAGATTTTGTCCAAGGTCACTTACTGACTCCTTTACTCTCATTAGTCTTGCATTAGCAGTGTGTTTACCCTGGTCTGTGCTTTAATATTTCCCCGCTCTGCTGAGACTTGGCTTCAAAAGCTCGCCTCCTGCCTGAGTCCAGGCTGGATTACTCATCAGCCCCCCCACACAGACGTAGGCAGTGATGTCTTGCATGACTCACGTGGCTCCCAAGACTGTTCATTTTAACTCTACGCTGGCTTAAAGAGAGGGGAGTGTTAGTTGTGACCACAGCGTAAGTTGGAAGGAGTGAGATGAAAGAGGTTCACAAAGTTGAAAGTGATGCACTTTACCTGAAAACTCATTGTTAATGATTAAAATGCTCCCTCCACATTCGCACAGTGACACTTAGAGTGGCCAGTTGCAGCTACATTAGACAGCACTCACAGGAATTAAAGGGGGCTTCATCCATGTTTCCCAGTTCAGGTTTTTCAACAATCTACATGTGAAAATATTTTTTCTTAGAATCCAATAAGCTTCATGAGTCTTACAAATCCCTTTCTGACAGTCCAGTCCTCATGTCAGCTACAAACAGTTGCTTTTACTCCACTATGATCCTCTTAAAACACATCATGTCATCTTGCAGCTCGTCTTCTAGCTCAAATTCGTTCTCGACAGGTTGAATCACTACCCTGGGACAAGAGCAGTCAAAATACATCTGTACTCACAGGAAACTGTTGCAGATATGTTACTTTGGCCATCAAGCTTTGTGCATTTGGATACAAGAACAATTTGTATCCTGAAGGAGGGTGGCAGGAGATTGGTCAAAGTTTATCTTTAGACTTGAGGAAGAATTTGGAGAAAATGGCAAGAAAAAGACGGAGAGCGAGCTTCCATCATCTCTGATAACATGTGACAAGAAAGGCCGTGAAAGCACGGCTGTCAATCACATTACATACAGCATCTCTGTGCATACGTGCCTCAGAGAGCTTTGTTTTTTAGCATACAAATAACACATATCTGACCATCAAACAGCAAACAAAAACATTGAAGTCTGAAATGTTATGTCTGCAAAAAAATGAAAGATACTTGAAAGGTTCAGTGTAGCTGTCTGTTCCAGATGACCCATCTAAAGTCCAGATTGCAGCCACGTCAAATTCCCTGTGCTGTACTGTAAGTATATGATGCCTATTTTAGACACTGCGCTGCTCCTTGGAGCATCACACAGATGTTAAGTTAGCCATCCACGATGCACAATGCAAAACTATAATCCTGCCCTGCCTGCCCTTTAGTGGAGAAGGGAACTTTCAAGGAAAACTGTACAGATTTCCATCTATCTTCTTAGAATTTCACTGTGAATTAATCTTTTGTTCCTCTTTTCCTATGTTCTTAGCTTGTTTACGTGATTCGTGTGTGTGTTGTAATGAAAAATGTATTAGTTACTTCAATTATATAATTTACTGCTATAGTTCTTCAGCAGTATTTATTGGCATAGCTAACTCAACCAAAGCATTTTCTTTTGTCCTTGGTGTTTATTTAACTGCTGTGTTTCTTGTGATGTATCGGCAGGTGTGTATTGTTGGACTGTGACAGGTCTCAAGGTTAGTGGGGACAGGCTGTGACGGACACGTCTAGCTGGGAGGGAAACATCTATGCAGCCTACAAGTCACGTGGCATTGAGGCCATAGCTTTGGCGAGATCCATGACACCCAGCAATGCTAACGTCTTCAGGCAGCCTGTCACATGAATCCAGCATTTAGCCTTGAGTCCTGAGATGTCAACGGCCTACTTCAGGAGCTAACCTTACCTTCACCTTCAGCTGTGATGAGTGCAGTGACGCTCTGATTGAGCCAGAGTTGATTGAATTCAGCTAAGGTCTCACTTGGAGGAGGGGAAGAGACGTTAGCGCTCCAGCAGAGATGGAAATGATGAGTTTGCCTTTGGGGTGAGGGCTTGATTCAGTAGAGCATATGAGCTGTTTTCAGTGGGTTTCATCAAAGCCGGCCTCATGTTGTTGGGGTGTAGGGGTGGGGGATTGGGTAGATTAATTTACCAATATACAGGATCTTATGTAACTACTCCTTGTGCTGTTCTGGGTGAGTGGTTATAGCGAGACCTGGCTCAGATGTCAAAGGAGAGAGAAATTCAGTGTTAGCATAACTTTCCTAGGACCAGCATTTTAAAGAGTCAATTCATGTGAATGACAAGAAACATTTTTAACCCACTAGCCAGCAACCGACCAACAACAATTTTCTGCTTCAGGCTCTGCGCACACTCAAATAAAAAGAAGTGTTTTACACGTTTAAAAAACCTTGTAGTGGGTAAAAAAATGTTTCTTGTCATTCACGTGAAGTGACCCTTCAATTCAGTTTTATTTATATAGTACCAAATCACAACAAACAGTCATCTCAAGGCACTTTACATTGTAAGGTAAAGACCATACAGTGATTACAGAGAAAACCCAAACAATCAAAAGAACCCCCTATGAGCAAGCACTTGGCGACAGTGGGAAGGAAAAACTCCCTTTTAAGAGGAAGAAACCTCTGCCTCCCATTCTACTCTTAAGTATCCTAGGAACCACAAGTAAGCCAGCAGTGTGAGAATGAAGTGCTCTATTGGGGTGATATGGTACTATGAGGTCTTTAAGATAAGATGGAGCCTGATTATTCAGGGCCTTGTATGTAAGAAGAATGATTTTAAATTCAATTCTGGATTTAACTGGGAGCCAATGAAGAGAAGCTAATATGGGAGAAATATGCTCTCTTTCTCAGTCCCTGTCAGTACTCCTAGCTGCAGCATTTTGGATCAGCTGAAGGCTTTTTAGGGAGTTTTAGGACAGCCTGATAATAATGAATTACAGTAGTCCAGCCTAGAAGTAATAAATGCATGGATTAGCTTTTCAGCGTCACTCTGAGAAGAGGATGTTTCTCATTTTATAAATATTTCGCAGATGCGAAAAAAAGCCGTCCTACATAGTTGTTTAATATGTGCATTGAAGGATCATATCCTGCTCAAAAATGACTCCAAGATTTCTCACAGTGTTACTGGAGGCCAAAGTAATGCCATCCAGAGTAAGTATCTGGTTTGACACTGTGCTTCTAAGATTTGTGGGGCCAAGCACAAGAACTTCAGTTTTATCTGAATTTAGTAGCAGGAAATTAGAGGTTATCCAGGCCTTTATGTCTTTAAGACATTCCTGCAGTTTAACTAACTGATGTGTGTCATCTGGCTTCATGGATAGATAAAGCTGAGTATCATCTGCATAACAATGGAAATTGATGCAATGCTTTCTAATAATACTGCCTAAGGGAAGCATGTACAATGTAAATAAAATTGGACCTAGCACAGAACCCTGTGGGACTCCATAATTAACCTTAGTGTGTGAAGACGACTCCCCATTTACATGAACAAATTGGAGTCTATTTGATAAATATGATTCAAACCACTGCAGTGCAGTACGTTTAATACCTATGGCATGCTCTAATCTCTGTAATAAAATGTTATGATCAACAGTATCAAAAGCTGCACTGAGGTCCAACAGGACAAGCACAGAGATGAGTCCACTGTCAGAGGCTGTAAGAAGATCATTTGTAACCTTCACTAATGCTGTTTCTGTACTGCTGATGAATTCTGAAACCTGACTGAAACTCTTCAAATAAACCGTTCCTCTGCAGATGATCAGTTAGCTGTTTTACAACTACTCTTTCAAGGATTTTGGAGAGAAAAGGAAGGTTGGAGATTGGCCTATAATTAGCTAAGACAGCTGGGTCAAGTGATGGCTTTTTAAGTAGCGGTTTAATTACTGCCACCTTGAAGGCCTGTGGTACATAGCCACCTAATAAAGACAGATTGATCATATTTAAGATTGAGGCATCAATAATTGGAAAGACTTTCAGCACATGCAATCACTGTTAAGACAGAGATTGAATAAACCTCCGTTAGGCCCTCATCCATTTAGCAAAGCAAATGTTCATCAAAATACCACACAGAGATTCAGTACTTTAATAACCACAGACCTTCAGGGTCATTTTTCCTTGTAGGTAAACAGGCTTGCATAAAGCATTCATGATAATGACTCATTCTGGTTGTGGACATTACACAATGCCTTTGACACTGTAAAGATTTTTTATACTGAAAGTATTTTAATGATCTTGATCATATTCATTATTAAGGGACTGTAGATGAGGGAAAGTGCAATTTTTGTTTGTAGTTCATGGTCTGTCTGTGCTCTTCCTCTCCGTTTTCTTCTCCTCAGCCCTTGACCAGTAGCAGCAGATGGCTGCCCCTCCCTGAGCCTGGCCTCTCCCAGAGGTCTCATCCTGTTTTTGTTTTTTTTTTTAAAAGTTTTTCTTTACAACTGTTGCCAAGTGCTTCTCATAGGGAATCGTCTGATCTTTGGGGCTCTTTCTCAGCATTCTGTGTAGGGTCTTTACATTACTATATAAAGTGACTTGAGACAGCTGTTGTTGTGAACTGGCACCATATGAATGAAACTAAAATGAAACTTAATTGTACTTGTGCTGGTCTCTAAATCATGGTACAATGGACATAACGTAGACTACATAGAAAAGTGCAATATAACCAAGCAGGACAGTCTAATGTACAGTATATCCCATTATTTATACAAGCTGCTACATGATACTCAAAAGCATGCAAAAGGATTCTGATTGCAGTTTACTTAACAGTGTCATCAATATCAACTGTTTTCTGGATGCTACACAGAGAACCTTTAATGAATTGCTACAACTCTTGCAGAAGCCTCACTTGAAAGCGTGCTGCATTTGAGACTGGCAATAATCAATTTATTGGTCATGATAATCCAGGACAATTGTAGTTCCTACTCTATAAGTACCATAAGTCTAATTATTGCACTTCAATTGCTTATTAATGTACAAATCAAAGCAATGAGGTCTGCTGTACTTTTGTACTTTGGCTAAGTCTGGTGTTTTGGAACCAGGCTTTGCAAATCTTTTTGAAAAACAGCAGCAGCTGATTGATTTGTCACTAGATCTATAACCTATGTACATAGTCTGTTGTTTATCAGTGCAGTCATTCCAGAACCTGCGCAGACAGAGGAACAGAGGAAGTGACAGGATGAGGACAATTTAGCCCCACCTCCACCCACCATAGTGCATGTGCACACTGACACGCATACTGACTCATACTCCCTCCTCACATGGGGAACAACATAGCCTCTCATTAAATCACTGTGTGTGTGTGTGTGTGTGTGTGTGTGTGTGTGTGTGTGTATTTGGTGTTTGCAGATATGAGGCCTCTACAGATAACAAGGATTCAGAGGCAGCGATGTGTGAGGGGCGAGATCAGATGAGGTCATCAGGGATGGCGAGCTTAGAGGAGTTTGTCCCAAGCTCTGTGAGGAAGTCAGTGATGTTTGTTTTTAAGAGATGCAGGGAGGGAGGGGAGAGGATGCTCTTAGTTACAGAATATATTTGGATGCTGACATTTTACTCACTGCTGATGATACTCAAAATAATGTTTAGGGTCAAAATTGCACAAACTAAATACTTTTTTTTTTTTTTGCTTCAATACAAACAAACTGTAACACACAGATAAGACAGAGAGCTGTTGTTGTGTGAATCCACGTCATCACATATAGGAATCTTCCTCCTCCACTCTTATCTGTCCAAACTCCATCGTGTTTGCTGTGGTTCAGCTGCTCATAGTTTGGCCGTGTCCACTGGGACCATGTAAATATGAGCGCTTGAAAGCTTCCAGTGAATGGACAGACAAAGGCTACAAGCAAAGGCACACAATTACGCACACTTGGGCGGTGAGGATATTTTGGCAGAAGCTGGGTCAGTGTGGCAGACAGTGAGAGCTGTAGAGGCTCTGAGCAGCACATCTTTGCCATAAGGATCTCAAAAAGTCCAGAAAATTGTTTTCATTCCCAGGGCAGATGCCTCTCTCTCTCTCTCTCTCTCTCTCTCTCTCTCCTTTTTTGGCTCTGAATCCCAGAATTTACCCATTTAGATGGCGCAGGCCTGAGTAACACCAGGCCAGAGTGCAGGTTTTCTGAGGTTGGACTGTGGGAGTTGGTGATCATGGCATAAACACACAAAGACTGTGTTTATTTGAATATAAGAACAAGCTGAGTTCTGCTGTGACTTGTGTGCATGTGATGCTGCCCTGGGAAACATCGTTTCAGTGACAGCAAAGCCTGCGTGTATGTGTGAGTGTGTTTCTGGGAGAAATACAGACTAGGGGGTCATAACTCCTGTCATAACTTCTCATTGTGCAGGTTGGGGAGGGGGGTTATGTAACAGGGAGAAATGGATGCATGTTCGCTGGCATGGCGGCGCATGTGGGGAGCTGGATAAATTTATGTGTCTGTGTGCACATCTGAATACCAACGCCGGCCTCATAGCTGATGTAGCTAGATGATGTTGTTGAGAATTGTTTGCATCTGTGAGGATTTTTGAAGTCTACCTGTCTGCCAGCATATGTGTGTGAGAGAGAAACAAAGCTGTAACTGAGCCGAAAACAGATGGAGTGCTTCAGGCAGACCTCAGGGTCACAACAAGATGACAAGATGTAGCAAAAAGATATGGCATGATGCATCACAGGGGATATAAGCTATGCACACAGCAGGCTATATAATGGGTAATGAATCTACTGAGAATTGCATTGTGGGTTTACAGAACTTTTTTTTTGCAGACAGAAACTACACAGTAACTTGAAATCAAGATAACACCAAATTTTAGCAGCTATTCCAAGCTGGATTCTGCTAAACAAAAATGAATGCAAACAGATCAAAGTGAAAGAAAGTTGAGTCACATGATATTGATGCTCCATTTGTACCTGGAATTAGCATGCAATCTGTATTTGCTGATGCAGTGTTGTGAATAAAACTGAGTTACAGAGGAACCCACAGTACATAAGACTGCTAAGTTATGACAAATATAAATTGTTCACCATTCTAAGAGAATAATAAGTTAGTGTAAATTGGCTACAAAGCCTTCTCCATCCCCATATGCCATCAGTCTCTACTCCAACAAGGAAAACCCACAACAGTGATTCTCTGTTTATCGAGGCCATTGTTTGGTTAGTTTTTTTTTTTTTGGCTGCTTGCACGGTTTTTCCATCATACTCCTGGTTGCTGCAGCTCACTCTGTCTTTGGTGCTCACCTCTTGAAATCTAGCAAACTAATCATTGCTGGTTGACATGAAACTGGTTCAAAATCTCTGCAAACCCTGAATGAACGACAGGTGCGTTGGAGGAAGAAAAGTTGGGTTGACATAAAAAAAAAAACATCACTATGTCACCACAGAGACATGATCTTAAATGTGGTTAGACTCTGAAAATATAGAGAGCTTTACCTGAACCTGGTAGGACTAATTATTTAAACATTTATTTAAACTAGTTTGGTGAGATTGAATGTTGGCTTCTCAATTTGTTGGACAAAGAAAAAGGTTTTGTAGTTTTGCCTGCAAAGGAATTCAATTATAGTGCAAGAATAAAAATATGGACATAAGCATAACAGATCAAGGTAAAGAACATGATCATTTGCTAACCTAACAATGTGGTAATTATTGTAACTATAACTGTAAAGGTCCCATAACCTATTAATTAATATTAACCCAACAAACCTAAATCTCAGCACTGTTTAATGATAAAATGTGACTGGAAGCACTGTTTAAAATATCAGACTAACAATGTTATCCTGTTCAGTGGTTTATAGAAAATGTCTGAAGGTTCACAAGAGTGCAAACAAATGGCTTAGTTTGTTGTTATATTTGGAGGAATCAATGGTTTGTTTTGCTAAGCGGCACAAACACAGAAGAATGATGGAGTCAGCAAACTGACCATTCCTTTGTAAAATGATACTTTATATATCTGTGGGTACAGGACAATATGGCCTACGGTTTCAAAATGAATTTGGCTGAAACAGTAAAACGTATGTGTCAGGAGGATAACTGTGTTCTTTCTTCTTTCAAATGTCAAAGACATGAAATAAGCTGGAAACAGACTAAACCGTTCAATTTATAACAACTGAAATGTTCACCTGTAGTGCAACTCCTACAGGATGGCACATCAATACGTGCCACTGAGGGTTTGCTGTGTCTCCCAGCACAGTCTCAGGAGTATGGAGGAGAGTCCAGGAGACAGGCAGTTAATCTAAGAGAGCTGGACAGGGCCGTAAAATGTCCCTTAACCCATTAGCAGGACGGGAATCTACAACTTTGTGCAAGGAGGAACAGGATAAGTACTGCCAGAGCCCTACAAAATGACCTCCAGCAGGCCACTGCTGTGAATGTCTCTGATTAAACAATCAGAAACAGTCTGCTGAGGGTGGCCTTAGGGCCTGATATTGTCTAGTGGACCCTGTGCTCACTGTCTTACATCGGGGAGTCCATTTGCTATAGAATACCAGAATTGATAGGTATACCACTGGTGCCCTGTGCTTTTTACAGATGGTAAATGGTAAATGGACTAGTTCTTATATAGCACTTTCCTACTCTTCTTCTTCTCAAAGAACACGTTTACATTCACCCATTCACACCCATTCATACAAGCACTTCCATGGCTAATTAAGCTAAGTGCTTTTATTATCTAACATTCACACACTCCAACGGTTGATGTCGGAGAGCAACTTGGGGTTAAGTATCTTGCCCAAGGATACATTGGTTTATTCTGAGCACATGTGACAGACATGGAAGGGCCTGGAGAAGCCATGGACAATTTTATGCTGCCTTTAACAGCACGATCGGTTTGGTGGTGGGTCAGTGATGGTCTGGAGGGGTGCACAGACCTGTAAAAGCTAGACAACAGCACCCTGACATATTGGGATGAAATCCTTGGACCCAGTGTCAGACCCTATGTTGCGCAGTGGGTCATGGGTTCTTCCTGGTACACAACAATGCCCAGTCTCATGTGGTGACAGTATGCAGGCAGTTCCTGGAGGAACAAGGAATTGATACCACTGAGTGGCCCCCACACTCATCTGACCTAAATCCACTAGAACACATCACGGATGCATGCCTATAAACATGTGGGGGCCATACAAACTACTGAGTACCATTTTGAGTTGCTGCAATGAAATTTAAGCTAAAAAATAAAAAATTGACTCTTTCCCCCACTGAGATCTGATGTGTTTTCAAAGTGTTCCTTTAATTTTTTTTGGGCAGCGGGTAAAGAAATGAGCAGTGTCTCAATACTTTTACACAGTAATGTACATGACTTCAAAAGCTAACTGTTCAGTCAGTTTGCAAACGCCAAGTGATAATACCAGTTAGCAACTGTTTCAAATGTATGTTCTACATATATATTGAATATAAAGGTGCCTGTAACTCACAGGCCTGAAATCCAAATTCAGAAGTGCCTTAAAGTGAATGGGGGGGGGAAACTGCAGTGAAGATGGTTGTGCTGGCTCACAGAACATCTGATTTGGTGTGCACATTTCAACACAGGATCGAAAAAGCCATTCAAAAGGATTCATTTCTGGTAATTAATGATGAGTAGGTAGATTTAACGGATGGATGATTTTCTTTTTCTATACATCAAAATAAGGACAAGTAACCATAAGTAAAGATCAAATCATGCTACTATCAAGTTGCTGAGAGGATTAAACCAATTAGGATAACATCACTAATGCATCCACCATCTTGATATTTCCATTGTCTTTAAAGGTGAAAATATAGGGATTGGGTTCTCTCTGTTCTCTGTATGATGGTAAGGGGGTAAAAGGTCTACCAGGCCAAAAGGGTGGAGTTATATAGACTCCTGGGCAAGTCCAACACACTCACAGGTGATAGGATAGCATGTATGCTGGGTGCGGTGAAGTCAAAGGGTTTGAAACCTGTGATTTTAACACATCTATTAGTTCTAACAGTGAACTCCCCTGGTTGCAAATAGAAGTCTGACTGTCTAGTAGTCTATGAAAAATGGCCCTCCCTTGACCCATGATCCCAGTAGTTTTAAATCTTACTGAAGAAAACAGTGCTCATTTTGCGAATTATGGTTAGAGTAAAAAGGAAACAATTGTGAGACACGTTGCTATTGTATGGTTACGCATCTGTTTAGTCGAGCCTTTTACAAATAAAGGGTACCATAATTAATCTGGTGAAAGCGTATATTAAACACAGACGAGCTGCACCAACACAGAAGAACATTTATCATACGTGAGAGGATTGGACTGAGTTTTACCACCTTAACACTGCTAACTGGCACCTAAGCTAAATCTGACCAATATTTCAGCAAAGTCATTAAGTCTGTTTCAAGTAAAAGTCCTTTTCAGGAAGTAAATATATTATTTATAGCCTGTTGACAACAAAGAGCAGAGAAATTAAGAAGAAAATCCTTTCAAAGCTTTATATGAAACTCACCATGAAATGTCATTTGATGGCCTGTGTGAACATTGAGGACCTTTTTCCTAAAAACGCCACATACACAAGCACGGGAATATGTGCAGTATATTATTAAGTCGCAAATGTCAGGAAACAATTTGTTGTCAGAATGACTACTGGGATTAAAAACCTTCATCAGTCACTCCTCTCTGTTCCCTTTTCTCTGACCTTCGCCCATCTTCAGCCACCTCAGCAGCCATTTTTCCTCCATGCTCGTCTCACTCTTCTTACCCAGCCTGGTTTATCTCATGCTCCTCTGCCCCGTTCACCCTCACACTGCTGATTGTTTGCATCTATTCATGAAAGAGAATTTTCCGGTTTTCTCATTCCATTTAAGCTCAGCCAGCACTAACCCATTGTGCTCTGATGTTCCTCTCAGGCAAGAGGTCTAAATCAGGCAGGGAAGACGAGGGAAGGGGGAGGGATGGAGGGAGGATGGTAGGGATTTGAAGGAGCGCCGGGGTTGAGGAAAGGGGAAGGAGGAGGGGTGGATAAGAAGGAAGGGTTAGAAGAGGGGAATGGCAGTGAGTAAACCAAGTTTGTGAGAGCAGCGAAGGAGAGGTGTAAAGAAGCATGAGAGGAAAGAAAACTGAAATAAGCAGAGACATTACAGCGCCTGAGCAGGCTTAGCAGCCAGCCATATGCTCAGAATGTGAACTCAGAGCTGACCTGTGATCTTTGCTGCTTGCCATCCTCTCTCTCTCTCCAACACGTCGCTTATGAAATGACTATTTTCCTTACGTAACATGTTAATATCTCAGTTTTGCATTCATCTTCAGTTTAAGTTTGGATAAGAACTGCGACTAAAGGTCATTTTAACTACAATTAAATCTGTCGGTTTTTTTAATCATTCGCTGCACACAGATGAAATCATAGACTGCCTCACTCTGCAATGACTCTACTCGGTAGCCAAGCATGGCAATGAAGCCACTATGCTTATAAGGTTTAAACCCAGCAGAGCTACTTATACTAATGCAAGTTCATGCATTTGAATGCAAAGAAGTGGAGCATGCTAATGTTAATACTAATCTGTGTATATATAAAGATAGGGGTGGCATTTGATGTGGGCTTTAACAGGTTGGCAGCAGTTTTACAGAAAATAAAACAAAGTTAAATACACAGTACAGAGATGTAACAAAACTTGTTCAAGCATGGTTTGAAAACAGAAATATTACTGACTCTCAGAATCACACCCAGGTGTGTGTGTGTGTGTGTGTGTGTGTGTGTGTGTGTTAAGAATTGTACTGCAGGGCATGTACAAGGTGGAAATAAAAAGTTCCAAAACTCCACCAATAAGAAGCAAAAACTGAACCCAATTCAAATTTGGCTGCTTTCTCATTTTAGGCTTTATTTTAGAGAACCACATGTGCATTTGAAGGTTATACCGCAGACGTCAAACTTAAACAGAGTGCACACTCACACACACACACACAGTGCCGTAAAAAAGTATTTGCCCTTTTACTGATTTCTTAGAGGCTTTTTGCTTAGTTGTCACATTTAAATGTCTCAGGCCTTCAAACTAATTTTAATATTAGACAAAAATAACCTGAGTCTATACAAAATGCAGTTTTTAAATGATGATTTCATTCATTACAGGAAAAAAGTTATCCAAACCTACCGGGCCCTGTGTGAAAAAGACCCCCCGTTAAACCTTCCCAGGAGTGGCCAGCCTACCAAAAGTGCTCCAAGAGTGCATCAGCGACTCATCCAGTACAACATCTAATGAACTGCAGGCCTCACGTGTCTCAGTTAAGGTCAGAGTTCATGATTCAACAGTAAGAGTTTCAAGGCAAAAAAAAACAAAACAAAAAAAACTCCAGACCAAAAAGAACCCATTTGAGACGAGAAAACCATCTTGATGTTCCCTTTTAGGAAAATATTCTGTGGACTGATGAGACAAAAGTTGAACTTTTTGGAGGGTTTGAAAACTAACACCACATTTCATAAAAGAACATCGCACAAACAGTCAAACATGGTGATGGTAGTGTGATGGTCCGGGGCTGCTTTGCTGCTTCAGGACCTTGATGTCTTGCTGTAATTGATAGAACCATGAATTCTGCTCTCTGCCAGAAAATCCCAAAGGAGAGTATCCGGTCATCAGTTCATGCCCAGAAGCTCAAGCTCACATGGGTTATACGTACAGCAGGACAATGATCCTAAACATACCAGCAAGTCCATCTCTGAAATTTTGAAAAAAAAAAAAAAAGGAAGATTTTGAAGTGGCCTGTTCAAAATCCAAACTCAAATCTTGTGTTCACAAAGTTTTCAGAAAACTTGACCTCAATCCTTTACCTTGAGGTCAAGGTCACCGGGATTCAAACTAGTCCGAGACTTTTAGTAGATGCATCTATGGTGTGACTTGTGAAATCAGATGGAGGCGCTTTGGTATGACCTTAAGCGGGCCATTCATACACAAAAAACCTTTAATGTGGCTGAATTATAACAATTATGCAAAGAAGAGTGGTTCAGAATTCCTCCACAACGATATGAAAAACTCATCACCAGTTATCACAAATGCTTGATTGCGGTTCTTGCGGCCAAGAATGGCACAACCAGTTATTAGGCTTTCCCTTAATAAATGAAGAGAGGTGAGCATGAAAGAGAAACTGCCCTCAGCTCTGGTCATAGCCACCTCCAGGGGACAGCGCCCACAGGGGTTTAAATACCTAGGTCTCTCCACCTTTTGGTTTGAGAGCTGAAGAACCTATTTGGATAAACAGTGAAATGTCCAGTCGCCATTTTTTCAAGCTCCAGAGACTACTATGACCTGGATGACTGAGAACCTACACAGACATATGTCACCAGCTCTGGGTAGTAATAACTGAATGAATGAGATCATGGATACAAGCGGAGTAAATACCATTCCTCAGGACATAGGGTGAGGTGCTCAGAGTAGAGCTGCTACTCCTCCACATCAACAGGAACTAGTGGAGGTGGTTCAGGTATCTGACTAGAATGCCTCCTTCTGCTAAATGGTTGATGGAGTGACATACAACCACGCCAAAGAAATGCATAAAAACTATTGTCTTAAATATCACAGTATGATGTACTACTAAAGTATGCAGAAAGAAAGAGTCAGAGTTGCTGTGGACTGGCTAGACATTCAGAACCACCCCGTCTGACAGCTATTTCCTTGGCAACATGGCTTTATGTGAGGTTTTGATCTGGATGCTCTCTTGGACTCGGGGTGGGGGTGGGGAGGAGGTCCTGTTTGTTCTGAGTTACTTTAAATTTCCACTGTCAGGGTTGAAATGCTGTTTTGTTCTCTATCATCATTTAGCGAGGGAATTTAAGTAGCTGGTGCTTTGGTCTCTCTTGTCTTTGTATAAAGACCGTTTCAGCTTTTAACATGTAATACAGTTTTATGAGCCTGCAAATGACATTCTTTTTCATGGCAGTAATCACAACACTTTACACACTCTCTGTGATAAATTATCTTTCTAATTTTCTAATCTGCAGTTTCAGAGGCAGCTGCAGACAGTTTGAGTCTTTTTTTTCTGTTCACACTCAATTTCACAACCTATTTCAGTTTGAATCCTCTGAACATTTGTGTTTCATCTTTCTCACATTTGATCTGCGCCTCTTTCTGCTGTGAATTCTGTCACCGAGTGTTTCTCTTAGCGGCTTCTTTTCACACTTTCAACCACGCCAATATGTAATGAGAATTCCAGTCTTGGTTCCTGCTTTCAGCTTTTTGTAATCAATATACAGCATTTTGCTTCTCGGTGAATGACTCATTTCCTGGCCATTGTGCCTGCGCAAAAGTATTCATGTTAAATCTGAAGGACACTATGAACTCTAGTAAACCCACAAAGGCTACTTTGTCATGAGGTTGAAATGAAAGAGGAGAGCATACATCTGCTGATTTTAATCATTTCATTCACATCCACACAACATGGCACATCCTGGCAATGTGAGTAAAACTGTAAGAAAAAACCTTTCAGCGTATAAAAAGAATACTCGAAGCTGACTCTCATAATGATTTTTATAATAATATCTTGCTCACTAATGAAAAAACATGCTTGGAAACAGTGTAAGTAGGCCATATCTTCCCACTTACCCTTTGTGGTTTGTGGCATTGCTACAAGCAGATATGAGACTGAGGCTGTGTCAGCTCAAATTTTGGTGTCTAATATTTCTGCCATCCTTATAAAAGGGGGAAATGGACTAGTCCATCTCTTTTGAGGTGTCTGAAACTTTAAAAAAATCCCTACCTCTTTCCAAAAACTGTGTCCCAATTACCCCAGATAATCAACAGACTTCCCTGTCAACCGTTTCCATGTGAACTACTTTCTACTGAAGAAACAGTCCCTCTGAAAATGGTTGGCAGTCTGTTCTGTGGATTATCCAGTCTAGCTGAAGTACAGTTTCTGGAAAGAGATATTTCATTTCATTTTTTAATGAATGAATTTTTTTGTTTTGTTTTGTTTATTTGTTGTTGCTTTGTTGTTGTTGTTTTGTTTTGTGTGGGGGTTTTTTGTAAGCCCCACAAACAAAATTCCATCTGTTTCCACTGTACTTGGGAAGAGGCAGAAATCCCAAAGGGAGATATCTATCTCTGACAACCTGAGCAAATGAAATCCAAATTTTCTGCATGGCTAAAAGTGATCCACATCGGGCTCAGTGCAGATTTAAACATCGCGTTTAAATGGTTTCTTGAAAGGATATAATATTCATGTCATTTGGAAGTGGTTGACATTAGCTGGCGGGACAGCTGCCATGCTGACATGAGGTGTAGTTCAACACCTCCTAGACAGCCTGCGGTGCATCAAACCACCTCCCCTGGGGTGACTCACCTTCCCACCATATGATTCCATGCTGCTGCGACCCCACTTGTCTGTTTGGATTTCTGGTCTGTCCCTGATGCAGGTAGAAAGAAACAAATTCTTGCAAATGGCATCAGATGCGTTCTTGATACAAAAAATAATAATAATACAAAAATAAAAAAATTATAGTTTTGTCACTGAGCACACAGAGCACTTTGCACTTCTAATGGGATTAGTCTGATATTTGTCATCTCACAAGGGGAGCACCACGTACACACATACACGCCCACAGCTTTCTTTAAGACAGGCCTCTGAGTGACTTACTAATGGCGTCATCTCTGCCTGTGTGAATTTAAAAAATTCCCTGAATGTGCACATTGTCTGCTGCAGGGCACATTCGTTTGATGAGTCTAATCCCTTGTCTAGAGAAACAAAGGTGTAACACTCGGCTGCTGAGAATCAGCAAGCGTGAGTGATGGTGTACATAAGCCCATCTCTCCCAATCCCACACAGCCTCCTAATCCTAAAAGATCAAGTGTAACCAGACTGGAAGTGTGACTGGGCAAAAGCCGGCGTGATGCGTTCGGTTATGTTCACTCACACCGTGATCACAACAATCACATTATGCCATGCTTGTCTAACCTTTTCTTACTGCTGCCTAAAATTTTCTTCTTATTTGTAATGAAAGACCAAATACTATCCCTACTCCACATTCATTTTACCAAAGCATTCTTTTTTTTCTGCACTATAGATGCTGGACTTTGTACACAGATAACTGAACAACGTGTGCAACCATGTATGAATTTTACAATAAATATCTGTGTAGAATCTATGAATGTACATATGCTTTAAATATGTAAAACATGTATGAAGCATGTAAGCTTCATACATGTTTTACAAAGACCTTAACAGTTGATATTCATTGTACAGTGAAACATCAGTCAAATCTGAGTGGGCAGTAATATGAACTGAGCACTGGCAGGAGCCAGGGAGCATTAATATGGGTCTATTTTTAAATCAGGAACTCTGATTAATGTTGTTTTCCTCCATTTGACTAGGAGTGTTTCATTTCAATTCCATATGCTCTTATTTAACAAATACAGCTGATTAGCTCCTTCTTAATGTTACTCTTTTGCAAGTGAAGGGCTTGATAATAGCCTGTGATTCGGGATACGTTCAGTGAAACAGCAACCACATTTTTGCTTCCTGTTTTGTCAAGGAGATTTTGATGGGATCAGATACTGATAATGATGATAAATCCAGAATAGAATTTAACATCCTTGTCCTCACATGAGTAATCAGGCCCCATCTTATCTTAAAGATCATGTCACCCCGACAGAGTGCTTTGCTCTCAGACTGCAGGCAGAGCCTTCAGCTTTCAGGCCCCTCTTCTGTGAAACCAGCTCCCAGTTTGAATTCAGGGGACAGACACCCTCTCTACGTTTAAGATTAGGCTTAAAACTTTTCTTTTTGGTAAAGCTTATAGTTAGGACTGGATCAGATGACCCTGAACTCTCCCTTAGTTATACTGCAATGGGTCTAGGCAGCTGGGGGTGTCCCATGATGTAGTTTTTTTTTTTCACTCACTTCTTATTGTCTCTGTTTATACACCACTTTAATTTTAATCATTAGTTATTATTAATCTCTGTCTCTCTTCCACAGATTATCTTTTGTCCTGTTTCCCTCCCCCCACCCTCAAATGGTCGCAGCAGATGACTGCCCATCCCTGAGCCTGGTTATGCCAGCAGTTTCTTCCTGTTAAAAGGGAGTTTTTCCTTTCCACTGTTGCCAAGTGCTTGCTCACAGGGGACTGATCTGATTGTCGGGCTTTTCTGTCTATTACCATAGTCTCTAACTTACTGTATAAAGTACCCTGTTGTTGTGATTTGGCAATATAAATTGAATTCAATTGAATTGAATTTTAATACTGGAATAAATTGAACTGCTGTCCCCTACACTGAGGGGATCCTGATGCTCTGTTATGCATTAGTGAACATTTAGGTGACATGGTTTGTATCCTTGTCTCCTAATGCTACAGTCACAGTAGATGAGTGCAACTTGCCACAAATAACCAAATGACTTGAATTGGAATGATGGATTATTGGAAATTGTTGTTTACAAAAAATGTTGTAGTATCTGAAGCATCTAGTTACTTGTAAACATAATCATTTTCAGTGCTAAAGTCTGAAAAGATCCCAATAATAACACAAATTCAAATCACCTTGAGTCCATCTATCCATTTTCTTAACCACTTATCCAAATCAGGGTCATGGAGAAGGAAGAACATGTCACCAGTCTATCAGAGAGCTGACACAGATAGACAAGCAACCACACGCTACAATTCAGAATCACCAAAAAACATGTTTTTGGATCGTGGCAAGTAGCCGAAGCTGACTGAACTGCAAATGGAAGGGAAACAAAACAGACTACAAACATCAAACAGGACAAAATAGAAAATACAGGAAAAGTGGCTTTCCATGTCTTCATAACTTGTGATAACAGTGATGACAGAGCATCACAAGTATGGTGTGAAAACAGCTGGTGTATTTCTCCTAAATGTGTTGTACTTGCCAGTAAACATGACGCCTCGGCTCTTTTTTTTTTCAGGCTTGTGTGATTGTTCTGTGAAGCACAGCTACCGCACGTTCTCAAGAGAGGGCTGTAGTCATCTTGAAATTCATACTGAAATGTAAGAATTTCACCACTGAGCTATGTGTATGTAATATACATTATCTTGGATCCTGCTAGAGTACCTGTTGTCAGGGCTCAGTGACAATCCAGAAAAAAAAGTGATTGGGACCTATGCTTGGGACAGATCCCCTGGGTTTGGATATCAAAAGCCAAAGGATATAAATTGATGTTGAAACATGCTTGTTAGGCAAATTCTTTCTTTTTATTCAATTTCACAGAGATTACAGTTTTGATCTTTTTCACTGTGTTACATTTCAATCTATTCAACGATGGCAGCTTTGAAGTTGGAAGGAGGTTTTAAGCAAGGCAGGTATAGGCTAACAGGGCCTTGCTAAGCCTGTGACAAAAAGACACTGAGACGGGCTCTGTCTCTCCTGATCCACAGGGATGGGAAAAGTAGGCCAGGCTCGGTGTCAGACTGCTGCGAGGATCAGGACACTGGAGTTGTTGACTTGTGATCAAAGTTGCTTTGAACACTTTGGATGTCAAAAATCTCACAGGAAGAGAGATTTAAACTATTCCTCACACACATGTAGGTCATATTTTTCAGAAAGGAGGCTTTCCAGATGAACACTACGTCATCTCCAGTAAGCAACCAGCCGTTCACTAAAACACATTATCTGGTGATGGAAGTTAAACTATTCACCCTGTCTACCCCATCAAAGACACACTAACACAGAAAATCCGATAGAAAGCCAAATAAGTACAAGACATTGATATTATAAACTCACTAGCCAGACTTTGCAGGAGCATTATGGTGATGCAATGGAGACAAATCCCAACTCCAGTGGATACATCTTAGGTAGAAGGGATATTTATAAGGGTACTGAATCTACCCATGCACTGCACACAGGCTCCATCATTTCAGTTTCCTCTCAGATTGTTGGAAATGGAGCTTGTTAATGTTCATCAGGCAAATTCTACCAGAGACGACTCATCATTTCTAAGCGATTAGACCAATAAACCGAGCGAATGCCGTCGGTTAACAGACAGCCATTCTACTAATTTGCAATTAATACCCTCTTTGTGTGTTGACAAACTGTGTACTAGGCTCCAGCGCGCAGATGACCCTGAAAGGGACCGAGGCATCAAAACAGCCAGGAGATACTGAGGCTCGTCACGTGTTGTCGCCCCCCCCCCCCCCAGCCCCTCCGGAAATCTGTCTGAATCCATAGCGAGTTATAATCAGACGGCGAATCACGGGATCCCGTGCAGCCCACGATGCCGACGCGCGCCGTGCAAGCGCACACCGAGTCCGGCGGTTCCTGGGATTGGGTGGAGGGAGTGGTGGCTGCGGACGGAGTCACAGGATTGGTAGAGTTCAGCGCCAAAGTTGTTGACTCATAGCTGAGCAGCTCCTCTCCATCCTTCCCGGCGCGGAGCTGTCCAGGGCCAGTGGTGCTGAAAGTCCCAGTCTCCTACGCGTCGTCGGAATAATTTCATACTTTTTACTCTTTGATTGCTCTCAGCGATCCTTTGACAGTTACGAGCTCTATTCTGACACTTGAACACGTCTCGTTTAAACGACACTTGGTTGATATCCGTCTATCATAATCGCTCTGTCCAAGAGCGCATCGCAACTTCAACTTCTTAACCGATCAAACAGAGGACTCTCCAAAGCGCAGCCATGGCTTTCATGGTAAAACACATGGTGGGAGGACAGCTGAAGAACCTGACAGGCGGACTGACGGAGGAGAAACCCGAAGCGGAGAAATCAGACGCTGCCGCGCAGGGGATGACTCAAGAGGAATTTGAACAATATCAGCAACAGTTAGAGGAGGAAAAGTAAGCCAATGATTGAAGTTTGTGATTTTAAAGTTGTAATGGAAAAAAAAAACCGGCAAAATTTGTCAGAAAAGAAGGAGTTGGGAACGTGGCATGCTTAAATAGTGTGTTTTTTCGTGTGTAAATAGCAGAAAGCCCCCAGTGCGCCGCGCGCTTTTTTACGCACCAGTGCAATAATATGAGCACTCCTCTCACAGCTGCTCCTCTCGCCCAGGGAGCTCTCTGTCTCTTAGTTTCGGCAAAATGTGTAGCACCGTCTTAATTTGGGATTCCTGGAATCGTTCTTCCACGGAAATGTCTACAGGGATTCGTGCCTGTGGCGAAAAATGTTCCTAATGCTGTGCGTGCGCCTGAATAATGAAGCAGACTGTGTTATAATAGAGTGGTGATTATTAGAGGGCAAACAACCAACACTAATACCAATTAGTTTCGGTTTTTAAACGACTTTCATCATTCTCATTATAACCATACAGAAGTTATTACTCAAAGTATTTGTGGTTTAAAACGGGATGATGCCTGAAAATATATCAAATGTTGCCTATTAGTTGAATTGTTTTATTTAAAGTTGTGATTCAGTTTATTCTTTTTTCATTCTTTATATCAGTTAAATCTTCCCCTTGCACCTCACCTTTGAAATTTGTTTAATTATTATATTTATCATGGAGTTTAATTTCAGAGTGCACTAAAGGAAAATATAAATCATCAACAAGGTCATTTGGCGAACAGAGTTCACCCAGAAGAGGGTAACTCACTATTGATTAACGTGATCCTCAGAGCAGAACTCTGCATCACTCTATTGGTCATATAATAAGCTGCTATAAATAATCAGAGAGAAGGATTCAGCTCAGATTTTTGCAGAAAAAATATAGATTTTAATGGTATTTGTCTGCAAGTTTATTTAGCACCCAAACAGCAATGCATACTCTGTCCTGTTATAAAAAATAAATTATCCAATGTGTCATCCCCATCGTCAACCAACACATTTCATAAACACTTCCAAAGTGTTTCACAGCACCATGTGTAGACATTTTCAAAATGAGTGGGAGGTGAAGTCCTGAATTCTCGCAGTACTAACACTCAGCTCAGCCTGCTGAGCTCTATAGGAGGCATGATGAGATGCTTAATGCTCTCCCATCATAATGTGACCTTCATTGGAAGGGAGTCATTAGTCAGAGGTTCTAAACATTCACTGGGAAGCTCATTTTTGTTCGGACTGAGGCGGAATATGGTTGTGAGGGTGGGCTGGTGATACTGACATGTCACATACACACATTTTATTACCCTCAATGTTTGGGTCACAGAGACAAGCCTGGACATCTGATGCCCTTGAGAGAGAAAGGCACAAAGCTCTGCTCATTGGCTGCAAGTGAGCGCCACATGGCCCCTTGGTGTTTGGCCTCCTCACGTTGATACGAAGTGAACTCACACTCACATGGATGCCTCCATGAATGCTGCAGCGCCACATAAAACAACCTTCCCCTGACACATTGGGTACAAACACTTTGTGAACCATGCCGCTGGTCCTGGAGTGTCCCTCTGCTTTTAGATGATGCTGCTGATCTGATCCTTTTAGGTGTGCAATGCAGCCTCTTTCACTGTAGCTTTGCTTTGATTAAAATCATCAACGGTGCTTATGTTTGTATTGCTTTTTGTTCTTGTAATCACGCTCCATTTTGGCCTCAGGCTGTACACGCAAAATTGTTAAGAATTATATCTGTTAACTCATAATGTCAGAGGCATTTCAGCTAATTTAGTAATTGATGGGGGGCAATTATGAACTACCTGAAACCATAAATATTCCAGTGACACTGAGTGGAAAAGGCACTGCCAGGAGCCTACTGCCTGCCCTCTGCTGGAGGCCTCACATACTGTTTGCAGGGCTGTTTGGAAGACTTTTAAGAGACAAATGAAAGCAGGCTCACAGAGAGATATTTGACAGGTCCCAACATTCAGTCTCACTGGGATAAATATTTTTAAATGTCTCCATACTTCTTATGTTCTGGGTGTAGCATGTTTTGCAGAGTGACTCACTCTTTTCAGGGTTTCCTTTTCATACTTTGGGTGTTCAACATCAAGGCAGCTAATCAGGCAGACCACGCTGTACAGCTTAAGTTATTAAATACAGGACAGATTGACAGCGTGTGAGTGGTAATGAGTGTGCATCTAGTAGTGCACAACCGGAGAAAACTGAAATCCCTCAGAGGAATGCCGGACTGTCAGAATGATGCATCTGGGGTATAGGGGGTATAAGCAAAACATGTCTTGCTTTTTTCCCCGTGGCAGCACTGCTGCTGCTCCACCTTCTGTTCGCTGTATGCCCTGTAGTTAGAGTTAGGAGGAAACGGGGTAATGCTAGGCTCCAAGGCCTCCGTGGTCCAGATCCAGCAAAAGCCTTATGTTGCTTTTATAGCTGAGATTCAACTGTAGTGACAACAACGAAATATGATTTTTCTTCCACAGATTTGGTTTGTCTGTAATATTTAGAGGTATACCCACTTTAAATATGTGTATCTTAGAGTTAACATTTGCATTTTATGTTACCTTTAAGTAAAAGTGCATATTAAAAAAATTATAGCCACTTCTGGTTGGAAACTAAGCTTCACTTGTCCAAATAGGCCAAAATATATTTTTCCTCCTCTCTTGCAGAAAAGAACGAGAAGCTCATTATGCCCAGAAGAAAGCTGAGAGAGCCACCATTAGAACTCATTTCCGGGAAAAGTACAGACTACCAAAGGTAAATTCACTGAAATCTCCAAATAATCTACAAAAAGTAAAGATAATCCTTCCCTTTATAATCCGTCTCTCAAATAGGCAATAAGAATAATACTGCTATGCTAATACTACTTTTAATCTATTGCTGAGCAATGCTCTTTCTTTATGGCACATTTCAGTGTTATTGTTTTGTTAACTGTGTGATTTAAGGTGACCTTGAGCATCATTATATAGAATGTATTATCATTAATATTTGTTATTACTTGACTGAAAATCACATTTTCATCTATTTTCCAAGCCGTGGAAGAGCTTATTCTTTCTTTTGCCTGTCCGGTTGGATGTGGGTAAATATCAAATATATATCTGTTTGTCCACGTGTGTCCATCTCAGAATGAGGTAGACGAGACCCAAATCCAGCAGGCAGGGGACGACGTGGTGCTGCCCACAGAACTTGCCAAGATGATCGCTGAGGACAACGAGGAGGAAACACACAAGCAGTCAGTGCTGGGCCAGCTGTCCAACATCCAGAATGTGGACATCGACCAGCTGAAAGACAAAGCCCAGGCCACACTGGAAGACCTCAAGAAGCAGACGGAAAATTGCAGTCTGATGTGATCTGGCCAACTCTGAGCCCCAGGAGATTAGAGTTTTTCTTGTACAAATATTTTTCAGAGGCAGAGCTGCTCTGGGGGTAGACGTTTTCTCATTGCTGTAGTGGAATGTCAGTTGGCAGAGCCACGCATTAACAGTTTTTTATGGTTGTGCAAAGTTAAACAGAAGCCTTATAGTACGATATCTTGGCCACATCTTACTAGCCTACTATATAATTCTAGCCACAATGACATCCAGGTGAGAGCTTAATTTGTTGCCTCCTGACCACCCAGTATCTTAAAGGTCATGAATGTCATCCATATTTTTACACAAATTGCCAATTAGTCAAAAAATGTGAGTCTTCTCACTGAGATTTAGCCAATTAAAATATCTCTGCCTTTAGAGCAGTTCCTCCTCTGAGAAAGGTTTTTCCAGTGTATTAAATCCTGTACTCCCTCCATTCTCTATAACCTCCCCAGCTCTCTGTACCTCATGTGACCTGTGATAACACAATATGATTCCACAGCAGAGGTCGCAGGTGTGTGTGTGTATGTGTGTGTGTGCGTGCAGGAGTTCATTGCTTCCAAACACACGGCAACTGATTTCAGTGATGAACACATGCACTTTCAATAAGAGCATCACTGAGATCAGCTGCCTCGTTGGACTGAAAGCACACAAACACAAACGATGCTGACACCGATTCGTGTTATGTTAAATCTGGGGAAGTTAATTTAGGTAAATTAAAATAAAAGATCTCTTTGTTTATATTTCATGTACAAAAGCACAACGTGGTCGAAATGGGCTGATCTTGGTCAA
Organism: Pterophyllum scalare; assembly: GCA_024447675.2. NCBI lineage: Eukaryota > Metazoa > Chordata > Actinopteri > Cichliformes > Cichlidae > Pterophyllum > Pterophyllum scalare. Next base: position 26,336 of record JAMQGT020007165.1, read on the forward strand.
AAGTAGCTTGATAATGTTGCTGCATCAATTTGAGTTTTAATCTTTTCCCAGACATATCATTTAGATTTTTCTGTACTTCAGTGTGCCTTGGATGCCCGAACAAGGTTGTCTTCTTTTGAGCTCCAAAATCTAAAAGTTACTTTTTACAAAGATGAGCCTTCTTGACCGTTTATTCCTGGAAAGAGTTTCTTATTTTTTATGTTTAAAAACTACTAATAATTAGCAAGCAAGCACAGATGATGTCTCGGTGAAGGTCGGGATAGATTTGCTGCATTTTTTTGTAGGTTGTACGTTCAGTGAGACTGTTCCCAAATTTAATCCAGCATCCACATCAACTATATTGGAAGTATATCTGCACATATGCTGCATTCATAGGTTAAAAGAATAAAAGCTGCTCAGTTAGGAGAAATGTAAATGCTTTACAAGTTGTATGCCAAAGCCTGTGTTGATAACACTCTGACCAACATAAAGGAAAAGGCACAAATATGTCGAAATGTGTAACCGTGGTGTGTGTGCGTATAAATCCAACTACAGAGTTCGCAAACAAGTATTTATGTTCTGTAAGATGTACAGGTATCTGTTTGCCTATACTGTCAACAGCGAGTCATTCTGTTTTCATCAGCTCATCGGGTCTTATAGTGTTGACTGTCGGGTGACCTTTGACCTGTCCTCCATCTCATTGACCCCTGAGTCTCGGTAGTGCCGTTTTGTGTTGGTGGATTTCGTGTTGTTCAGCCGATGTGATGCGTCAAGTGGTGTCTTTGTAAAAAAAAAACAAAAAAAAACCAAACTCATCCTGCAGCCAGGAGTGCTCGTCATAGTGTTAAAGAGCACTCAGTCAGTGTGGGCTTGTTGCGGTACTGTTGATTAATAGCCAAGTTTAAGTGAAGGTATGGGTGACTTACGGGAGGATGCTGATGTTATGTTACATTCATATACGCTACATTTTGCCAGTGTTCAGTTTATGTAGCAGTGGTTATGAGGGTGATGTTGGCTTTGATCTCACATTCGTGTCCAATCTGATTCCTGTTATGATTCTACTGCCACTTCTACTGCCACTTACCCCCCCGCCTCTTGGGGTTACTTAAGTTTTTAAGTTTAAACTGTGGCCAAAAATATTTTGTTAATTTATTCCATGAGTTGTAATTCCCTCACTCTAGGCGCCACCCTACTACCGGATGAAAACTGAGGCAACACTTTTGCAGTATAGTGGTTTCTGTCATGTGTTAGATGAAAAATATATTCAGAATATTTCAATAATATGAAGCAGAGGCAAAGTTGCAATAAGTCCTTTTAGAACTAGAGCTACTAGAATATGTCATGTTTGATCATGAGACAATATTCGTGGATGGAAACGAAGCCATAAAGCAAAACATTTTGCTTTGTATTAGTGTTTGTGACTTGAAATAATAATTCAATGACTCAATAATAATAATAACAGTATACAAATATATATGATTTCTGTGGTGTCATCCTGTGGAACAGATATTTTCAGGAAATGGCTGCCATGACACGCAGTTTCTTCTTTGGCAGGTTTTTTTTTGTTGTTGTTTCTCACTGTATCTCTATCATTCTGTCTGAAGGTATTTCAGTGAGTTTTAACTGCAATAAATTTTTTTTAATTATAATTTAATTTCTTTTTCTTTTCTTTTTTTTATTTGTGCATGTTCTTAAAAGTGCAGCAGCATGAACACCAGGGGGCGATAAGAACACGCTCACCAGTGCAGGATGATCCACGAGTGAGGCTGTTATAAAGCTGGCCTATATTAACTAGTATTAGTATAAAAACTTGTATTAGAAGCTGTTAAGAACTGAATGTAGTATTTCAAATGAATAGAAAAAAATCCTTATTTTCTCTGGTAACAATGTGCTGACTGAAAAAGTCAAGTAATCCACATGTGAAAGGGGACAATTTAAAGGAAAACCCCAAATAAATAAGTAGAGAAATACAATGAACCATTCACTTCTACATGGGTGCACAGCATGCATACACAGGAATATATTTTAGCTCAGGAATGATGCACTATATGAATGCCATATTGTCAGAGCACTTAAAGCAGGAGCTTCAGTCATAAAGACTATTTGAACAATGACTACTGAAAAGTGCTATATCCATTCACATCTGTGGAAAAGACAGCAAGTATCCAGTGACTCATTGTGAATAGTAAGAATTAGTAGTGGAAAAAAAGAGTAACTCTTCCTCAGGTGACTAAGAAGAAGCTACTTTCAGCTGATCCCTTATTCACAAAGGGGTCATCACAGAAAGCAGCTCTGTATATTTGATTTGGATGACCTTCCTGCTACAAGCTTTAAGGGATCTGTGTCTCCTCCCAGGATCAAAGCAGGTATCATTAGCTTGTTAATCAAATGTATAAACCACCACACTATGGAGCCCCTGCTCAGGTGACTGAGAATGTCGCTGTAATCAGACTGCGTCAGCAGGAACAGTCTGTCGACAGACACATGCAGGTAACTGTATCATGAGGTTGAGGGCATAAACTCACCAGGGAGTTCAGAGGTGCAAAAACTACAAAGGTAGAGGCCTACAAAGATGTGGCAAAACTGTACAGTCAAATGGGGGCATTCTTCATATTCCAAACATGGATGAGTGCGTTGTGTGCACCTGACAACCCCTACAATCATGGGATATGGTGGCTCTGTTGTGCTGTGGGGGCATTTTAATGGCATGGTTTGGGTTTATGTTGTCCCCTTAGAAAAAAAAAATTGGGTGCTCTTATCTATGATGAAATGCTTCTATGCTCATGGGAATACGATCTTCTAGAATGAAAATGCCCCCTATCCATAGGGCATGAGCGGTCACTGAATGGTTTAATGAGTACAAGAATTATGTGAATCATATACTTTGAATTTTATTGTCACCAGTCACAAAAATCAAAGAAGATTTAAGAGGATGGATGGATGGATGGATGCATGGATGAGGGAACTGTAAAACATGATTTAAATGAACTTTGTGATGATTTTGTGGTTTGTGGTATGGGACACATTACTAAAGTGTTTCTATTATTTTGGTTCACTTCCTGTTGTGTAGAAAAAGGCCTCAGTATGAATATATTATATTGTAATTTAGTAACACTTTAGAATTACCATCCGGAATAGCAGTAAAGTGATAGCTAATTAACCTTTAATGGATAGTTATTTCACTGTTAAAAATAATGAAATTGTAATTAATAATGTTTACTACTGTTAGAAGTTATTATCATTAATATCCTTAGATTATGTAATATAATTGAATGATATTGTATTATATATTTTATCATAGCTAATAAGAGACAATTACCTTTTGATTATACTGACACCTATACTGTATTAAAGTGCTACATTTGTTAATGTTTACCAGATGTTGTTGTGTTGTAGATAAGGTTTCATTCCTCATCAGTGAGCTCATCATTATTCCCAGGATGCAAAAATACTGCCTCTCCAGCTGGAAGTGTTGAAGCTTTCAAAGGAAACTTTAAACGTAGATCTTCAGTCTGGCTTTCGATTATGTTCTAAAGACATTACTTTGTTTCTGACTTACCTCATTGTGTCTAAGTTGTAGGTTTTAACCGCTCTCTAGCTTTGCAGCATTTTTCACCGATTAGACCTGGCTGGTTACCTTACACTGGATTGCGTTTTCATTTTTTAAATTGCTCTTAATTTTACTGACACATTTTGATTGTATGTGTAGGTTATTTTAATTTTATTTCCGTGATGTTTTTATCTTTTTAGCTTATTCAAATTTGCATTGTTTTGGCATGCATTGTATTACACTCACAAAAACATTTCCTTGATCGATCTTAGAGATGCACACTGGGTGTCTTTTAGAGTTGGTCTCATGATGCATGTTTTCCCTAAGATATCTACTCTTTTCCTAAACCTGATCGAGTGGTTGTAGTCCATAAACACAATCAAGCAAATTATAAGTGAAAATTAAAAAAAAAAAAAACAGTGAGTGAAGCATAAACTGAAGTCTCCAGATCATGGGTTTGTGACCCCTAACCCCACCTGCCCACTCTTTCAGGTTGGGCATCCATCTGCTATGTGGGCCTTGTGCAAAACTGGCACAGCCTCTCAGTGGGGGCAGACCTGAAGCTAGTTTGGAAAAAAAAATATATTAAAAAAAAACGTTATTTACCATTTCAATGGCAAGACAGCCGGACTATTGGCAGTTTTCAAGTGTGTTGTGAAAAGGAATAGCTGTAAAATATATTGATGCTGAACTCCTCTCTATTGATAGGCTGCAGTGCGTGAACAATCGTCAGCCTGGAAAGACACTGGGCCGCTGCATAGGCCAATCTGACACAATTGGGGTGAAACGGGCCAGAAAAAATACTCTCTCCCATTCTCTTCTATCAATCGGGGGCTTAAAAACTCTGCAGAACGAGGGAAGGAGGGAGGGAGAGGGGGGAACAGCGACAATTAGCGAGAACCTTTAAATGAAAACCCTCATCGGTGAGGAAGCCGTCACAGAGGTTTGTCCCTGCTCTGGTGGAACAGATTTGTTTTTCTTCGCTGAAAACTGAAGCAGTGAAGTTGCAGATGTGAGCTTCTTGCAAAGGAATGCATTTTGCAAGCTCCCCCTTCTGCCTCCTCCTTTCACTTATGTTTTTGCTACAGGAGGACCACACAGATCCTGGGTTTCTTACAAGGAAAATTATAAACAGTTTCATCCAGCCTATCTCGTCATATACTGAGAGGATTTGTGCGCAGAGCTGGGCTGCTGTAGGCCTGGAAATGGGTCCCACGGCTGACTCCTCAATGACGACCAATCGGTGGAGCGGATTGTAAATGAGAGAAGGGGAGGGAAAGGGGCGACTTTTCCTTTCTTTTCTTTTTCTTTTTTCGACAGGAGGAGGGGTGTTGTGGGGAAATGCTCGGCGGACCGTGAAGCGTAACAGCCAGAAGAAGGACAAAGACGCACATAGCGGGACAAAATGTGACTGAGGGAAACCTCTCTCAACTTAATAAAAAAAACAAACTTCGGAACACGTGGAGGGATGTTTTAAAGTGGCAGCGTTGGAAAGAGTCGAAACTAGCAATGGCAGGACAGATGAGTTCAAGTGTAGGATCTGAGTTGTGTAGATTAATTGTAGTTAGAGCGCGTGTTAACTTTGGATAGCCCAATGGCGCGTTTCAGTGCCCACCTCATTGGCACCGGTGACGCGGATACAGACTGCAGTTTGGAGTTTGGATTTCTCGTTTTTGAACGGACATGCTTCCCGGAATGACTGTTCAGTTTTTTGCAGCTACGCGTGGTGAATTTCCTGAGTCACATCCTGACTTGTGCTGTTCCAAATCTCACCGAGAGGAGCCGAGCTCGGCCAAGGTGCAAAAGTTAGTGGAGAAGTTGTAAACGAGCAGCGCTGGTAACAGGTTGTTTGTTGCGAAGACTCTCGTATGAAAAGAAAACTTCTGCGAACTTTAGTCTGAACGCTCCTGTGCCTGAGTTGCTCTCATCCTAATGCGCTGGTGGAGAAAGTGCACGTCACCGAACTACAACTCCATCCAAGCATGAAATGTTGGTGCAGCGCCCTGGCACTTCTCCTGTGGGTGCTGGTGGCCATAGATGCACAACTAATCTGCTGGCAGGCGCTTCTTCGGTGCCACGACGAACCAGAGTGCGAACTTGCATACAATCAATACTTAGCAGCGTGTGAAGGTAACATCAAAGGGACTAGGAGGCAATGCCCGAGCCACTGCATCAGTGCGCTGATAAGGCTGAATCACACCCGCAGCGGGCCAGATCTGGAGACCTGCGACTGCGCCCAGGACCTGGACTGCCTCAGCGCCAAGCGGGCCATGAGCCATGCCTACCCCGCAGACACCCGAAGGAAGCCGGAGGTATAGGGTGCATGGAGGCCCGGCAGCGCTGCGAGGAAGACAGCAACTGCCACACCTCCCTCACGGCCTACTTGTCATACTGCGGGCAGCTGTTCAATGGCCGGAAGTGCACCCCCAAGTGTAAAGCCACCATTCAGCAGATGCTGTTCATCCCAAACGGCATGCTGCTGAATCGCTGTATTTGCGATGGAGTAGAGAGGCCTTTCTGTGAAGTGGTCAAGGAAAACATGAGCAAACTTTGCTCCATAGGAGACCACAGTGTTATTTCAGACCAGCCTGAAGATGATGACTATCCGGATGAAGAATATGACCTTAAAAATGACAAAGAGGAGGTTTATATTGAAAATTCTTCAACTTCTCAGAGGTTATCCAGATGCATGTTGCTCCTGCTTCTTCTTGCAGCGTGGAGATTATACTGAGAGGATGGTACTGAAATATTTGATGAATTTATCAATAAAATGGTGACACTGAAAATTACTGTACAAAAGTAAACTGCCACTCCTGTATTTAATAAGGATTTAGTATTGTGCTCAAGAACACTTGAGCGGCAATGTTGTGCTGGCAGAGGACTTGAATTCAGGTCTGCAGGATGAGAAATGTTCCTCTGACTTCTCATGTTATTTTCATGGTGACACAGAGCAATGTAATGGTTAAATTTGTGTCAGTTTTTCACACCTTCAGAGGTGGCACAGTAATCCTCCACGCACATCTCACTCAGGAAAAATTCCTTTTTGATTCACGTACATGGTCTTCATAGTTTTTTGAGTTAAAATTGTCCCTCTTTTAAGTTAAAACAAAGCCTGTTTTTAAAAAAACGACAAACATTTTCAGGTGGAAGTGAGAGGAAATGAACCAAACCAGAATGTGTTGAAGAGCACGGCCATTTTGTTTGCCTTCAAACAGTTCCTGTTTATTTGGTTTGGTTTCAATGGTACTTGAAGTGTGGCCTTATTAAGACCTTGGACAAACATTGGACCCTTCCAGTCTCTATTTGCTCTGCTCTCCATTTCAGGGCCCTTTGCATTGTTGCAGCAGCCACACTTCAAATATTTGTAGGAACAGTGAGAGGACAGGCACGAGTGTGGGATCAAGTACTTAAATTAACTAAAGCACCTCTCCAGCACTCTGTCTTGTTCCCTTCCCCCATTTGAGATTGTTTTATTGAACTTTTCCTGAGACCACCCTCACCCCCTTCTTCCTCCACTCCACTGCCTGCCCCATTTAAGGCCTCTAAGGAGAGCCGTATCTTTATTACCGCTTTCACACTGCTGCTACACTCCAGGAAAAACTGCCAGCTGCTGGTGTGAACAGGTCAGCATATGATCCCGGCAGTTTGTCCACAACGCTGCTCACGTCTACAGGTCGTCTGTAGAAGTTGAGCATCACTTCTTAAAATAAGGTTCTATGAGCCTTTTGGACAAAATTTACCCAACAAAACGTCATCTAAATTAACACCAAGTAACAGCACAGTGCAGTGCAGCAGTGTCGTGACAGCGTGTAAACAAGAAGAAGTAGTCTTGTTCATTGTGGGCAATCATGTGCACAGTTAAAATTCATGTTCCTTATTTTATGTCACACATCTGGGGTTAAAGTTCATTTAAAACCTTTGTCAGGATACTTTTAACAAAAAAGATTGCACACAATTGTTTGACATGCACACAGATAAAGCTCAAGTTAATGATATGAGATTTTTATAACTTTAACATTTTCATAGTGAAGTCTTTTGTGTGGTTTTGAGGCTGATTATTTCAGAGCAGAGCAGCACATCCACATTTGTACTTGCACACATTTACATGCAGAGATGCTTCACACAGCTGCTGAGGGGTCCGGGAGCTGAAACCAGCAGTCTTTCAGTCTCACGTGTTACTTCAGTGCTATGCTATTTAGCAAAAAGGGAAAGTTGAAAACAGTTTTTGTTAGTTTTGAACACTTCTTCTGAAGCTGCCAGTTTGTGTCTTTGCCACTTGAAATGAAGTCTTAAACAATAAATGTTAAGTGTTAAATTATGAAGCTAGAACATGAAGAATGTGTATATATTTTACCGTCATATGCAGTAAAATAAGTGTTGCTTAAATGCATTTAATATAAACAAATGTAGCGCAAAGTTTGTTCACAATGTCTGTTTTTTGATGCTGTTTTCAATGTTTCATCTCATGTTGTGGGATCATAGCAGTAAACCCTTCAGCACAGTGTCTTCCTCCCTCCAAACCGGAGGATGAGTTCTATAGTGAAATGTTTATGACCTAATGCAGCCCAAGAAAAAAAAAAGGAATAAACAATGCTGAAATTTGATCTAATGTGTGCTTGATTTTTAAATAATCTCCTTGCCATATTTTTTGTGACTGCACATTACCTCAAAATATAATGAACTGCTTCAGAGCAAGCAACCATTTGGTGCTTGCTCCACGTTTACTGAGGTATTTACAAGCCTTTAACAAACTATAAAAAGATCATTAGCACTGCTGTTAGGTGTGAGCTGCACACCTGCTCTGTAAATGTTACTTTAGTCATGTCCAAATGGTATAAATGCACAATGGGAAGAATAGAAAATGAACAAACTGGGGAGAAAAGTTTTTCCACTATTTGCCACTACTTGACAAAACAGACGTATATGTGATGAGTAATTATGTTGCAGAGGTTTGTTACTTCAGTTAACAGGTGGCAAATTTCAGCCATGTCTCCAAGCCTGTAGAATGCTTCTACACAGCCTTTCCTGATTTTTCTTCTTTTTTTTGTTACCCACAGGAATTCTCAAGTAGGTCCAACTGTCTACTATCATAAAAACAGGGAGATAAAGAAACAGTGCAGCCTACAGCTACAATATAGCACTCTTGTTTAGTTAGACTGTCTTTGGTTCAGTCTGTTGTAACCACTGCCATGCATCTTAAAGTCCTCCAGAACAACCACCCTGTCCCCCGATTCTGGGAGCAAAGTCAAAACAAACATGCACAGAGGAGCCTTGGGGAGGTGAGTGTGTGGAGGAGAATGGGGGGTGGGGTTACAGAGGGAGCAGTGTGCTGGAGCCCATTTTCTAAATTATCTTTATTCAAAATTTCTTTAAACCCCCCCCCCAGCTCCAAAGTGGGGGGTGACCCATGGATTTGGGGGGTTCTTGTGTCACATACGTACAATGTTCCATTCATGACAGCCATGGAGCCATGGCGACTAGCTGACCTGCTCTCTATGTAGGGGGATGATGGAGTCAAGGGCACCCAGCTCTTTTGGGACCAGAACGTACAGACCCCTCTTTATGGGCAACAGTGTTACCAACACTACTGGCCTGTACCACTAACAGTATCGGAGAGAAAGGGAGAGAGAATATGGAGCAAAATGGAGGCTGATCAAAGCCACAGTGCTGCAGATTGTGGTTTAGGAGAAGAGGATCGGTGATGTTTTGGAGGACAGGGTGGTGGGATAAGTTTCCCATTCTGAGCTGCGTTACCGTAAGGATATTCAGCAGACTTTTTTAAGAGGTCAATATAAACTGGCAGTACTCCCAGAAACAACAAAGCAAGCACAAGGGTCAAAATTGCATCCAAGGTTTTCCTGGCAGCAATGTGCTCGTGCTATGATTAAAGCAAAGAAACTGAGCCAACACCATGGGCACCGGCAGCCAATTAGAGCCCCCTTCATAGCTCAGCCACAAACTCATCACCCAATGGTTCTTCATCCTGTTGCTTCAGGGCCATGCTGCTTTCTGCTCTAACCGTACAGTCTGGTACCGATTTACACCTGGCATGGCCAGGTGATTGTTATTAACTAAATGGGACAGCAGAAAAACAGTACTGTGAGTCCTGGTTTTGAAGATGACTTGCAAACCTATAACAACTGCAGCTGCATTTTTAGAAGATACCAATGCACATCGTTCTGATTTCCACAGGACTGGTTGTGTTTTGAGCCAGTATTTAAATGGGTGATTTAATACTGGAAATAAGTTGGAGAATGTAAGCATGACAAAGAGAAAAAAAATAATCATCAAAGCCAAAACTGCAGAAGCCAAAATATCTTGAGTTTTAGTGTCTAGTATAAGTTTAAAATAAATTTTAAAAACACAGAATCATACATTTCCTCTTACGCAGCTGTACTATGTCTTTCATCACAAACGGCATGGTAAACACCCGTGTCTTTCAAACTCCGCACTTTCAATTTGTAATACCTTGTTTTTCTCCCAGAGTGGCAAAAACCTTATTTTTGGGTTAAGTGGGAATGACTAAAGTGATCTTTGTGTGTAAAATATATGAGCATGGTGAAGTGGCAACACTACCCAGATCGCCCAGATTAACAAGGTCCATGTGAGGAACCAGGACATACTGATGAAAAGTCGGGTATTGGAATGAGGCATAAGTGGACAAGAGATGAGAATAGGGAACTGTTGGAATGTTACTATGCATGTAACTTCAGTGAAACAGGCTGAAAGATGAGGATGTGGGACACCCAACATCGAAACAACCAGTAGCTCAGGGTTCCAACATCCGCAAGAAGCAATTGCTATTGCAACTAGAAATTGATGAGATTGATGAGGATGTCAGATTCGGGGCCCCACACTGTGAGATTGGTACTAACAAGTTGAAAGCCAGAGCAGCTGACCTGAAGGAGAAGATCACAGCGAAGCTGGAAACCTGGACTCTCTGTGGCTGATTACCAAGACTATGTGTAGTACCCTCTGAAAGTCTACTAGAAGATGTGACTGCAGCACTACGGACAATCGCTACTACTACCACCATCACTAAAACCAACCAGCTGATCGACACCAAAGTAACAGTGATCCTTGATATGCTTGGCTATAAGATGAATAGCCACAAGGAGCAGTACCATCCATGGAAAAGAAGACTAGAGGCAAAGATCAAGGCAGCATGGGAAATTAGCCAGCTATCAAAGCTGCAGAAAGTGGTGCCCAAGAAGTACAACTAGTATGCCATACCTGAGGCCATAGAAGCTGCCAAGCCAAGACTCACAGCCTTGGCTAACTGCTTGAAGAGGTATACCAGCACAGTCAATCACTACAGACCTCCAAACTTCATGTGGCCTTGGGATTAGCTCAAGAACATGGTGAAGAGAGCTTCATGGAATAGGTTTCCATGGTCGAGCACCTGCATCCAAGTTTTACATCACCAAGTGCAATGCAAAGCATCAGATGAAGTGGTGTAAAGCACACCACCACTGGACTGTAGAGCAGTGGAGACATCTTCTCTGCAGTGACGGATCACATGTCATTATCTGGCAATCTGATGAATAAAACTGGGTTTGGTGGTTGCCAGGAGAACGGTACTTGTCTTACTGCACTGTGTCAAGTATAAAGTTTGGTGGAGGAGGGATTATGGTGTGGGGTTGTTTTTCAGGAGTTGGGCTCAGTTTTGGTGAAAGGAACTCTTAATGCTGCAGCATACCAAGAAATTTCTGACAATTTCATGCTCCCAACTTTGTGGCATCAGTTTGTGGATGGCCCCTTCCTGCTCCAACAAGACTGCGCACCCGTGCGCCAAGAAAAATGTCCATAAAGACAGGGATGAACGAGTTTGGAGTGGAAGAAGTTAACTGGGTTCCACAGAGTCCTGACCTCAACCCAACAGAACACCATTGGGATGAATTAGAGCGGAGACCGTGAGACAGGCCTTCTCATCCAACATCAGTGTCTGACCTTACAAATGTGCTTCTATAAGAATGGTCAAAAATTCCCATAAACACTCCTAAACCCCGTGGAAAGCCTTCCCAGAAGAGTGGGCCAACATCATATTAAACCCTATGGATTTAGAATTGGATATCACTCAAGTTCATATGCGTGTGAATGCAATACAGTGTAAGGAAAAGGGAGGGGGGGGTGTTTCAGAGAGTGGATGAACAGACAGGCTGCACCAAAAAACATACGATAAATAAGGATTGTTTTGAACAGCAAGCCATACAAAGCTACTCTAGTGCAGTCCAAGAATAAAAACTATGAAACTGCCATAATACTATGAGAAGAGCTGGATCTATCACACTTGGCAAAACAGATTACACAGATGAAATGAAGTCCTCACTCTTTTCTGGTTTTTATGTTAGGTCTGGACATTTTCAGTTTCATTTTCCCCAATATCCAGACTTCTATATGAATCATATTATTAACAGATATCCTCAGTTTTCCTCAGCCTGCCTCCCTCTCTCCTCCCCTCATGGACACGAGCCAGCTGATTCTACAAAGTGCACTTCCAGATGATGACAGTGGCAAGGAACCAGCAGCTCCGTTCACATGAAGTCAAATAACTCTTTCCAAAGATTTTGATAAATGAACGTTCACGTTGTGCCGCTGACAAATTTTTTTTAGCAGAAGATACAGACTGCACAATTTTTTTGAGATTGTGATTTTATTCTCTGATAAATTTGTCATTTAATAAATACATGACAAAATCACACTTGTATAAAGGCCTAAAAATGAAATGAAACAGCAGCGTGGAAATTATTTATACAGTACAATAACTTTTAATATTTCATAACTGTATTAAAGCTCCCTTTTGGAATATTCAAATAAATTACATCTAAATGGTTGGTGAAGACCTACAACAGCGAGGATTATCGGGTTGCCACCAACTATTACGTTTTCTACCGTTTCACAGAGGCCCAGTTATGAAGGGTTTGCTTGAACTCCACAACTCAGTGTATCCCTCAAACACAAAGCCAGTGCCAAACCTAAGAAAATGCAAGTCTAGTGTAAATAAGGCAGAGGCCGCACCTCTCCAGTTTTCCCCTCATAGCGGTGGAGAGGGCTCCGTCAGTGGAGAGAGCATGGTAAGCCTGTGGTTCACCCACAGTAAAGGCAGTGGGGAAAGGGGGGTCTAGAGGAGTACGTGCATGTTTGTACAGGCCTCTATATAATATATTTAATACTACAAGCAATACGTAACTGAACGAGATACTACATAA
>JAMQGT020007167.1:0-115451 GCA_024447675.2 Pterophyllum scalare
ATCTCATCTACTTGGTTCCAGTTGCGTCTTGCTGAACTCCTCTTGGATGACTGCACTCCTCACCCTATCTCTAAGGCAGAGGCCAGCCACCCTTCAGAGGAAGAAGCTCATTTCTGCCGCTTGTATCTGCAGCATGGACCATGGACCATGGACTGGTACAGCGTACATATCACTGCAGCCATAGCCCCAATTTATCTGTTAACCTCCCGCTCCCCTCACTTGTGAACAAGACCCTGATATACTTAAACGCCTCCATTTGTGGCAGCAACTGATCCCTGGCCCAGAGTGGGTCATGGCCTCAGACTTAGAGGTGCTAATTCTCATACCAGCCGCTTCACACTCAGCTGTGAATTGTTCCACTGTGAGCTGGAGGCCACCACCTGATGAAGCCAACAGGACCACATCATCTGCAAAAAGCAGAGACAAGATTCTGAGGCCACCAAGGTGGAAGCCCTCCGCCACTTGGCTACGCCTAGAAATTCTGTCCATAAAAATAATGAACAGAATCGGTGACAAAGGGCAGCCCTGACAAAGTCCAACACCCACGGGAAATGAGTCTGACTTATTGCCGGCAATACGGACCAAGCTTTCACTGTGGTTGTACAGGGACTGAATGGCCCGCAGCAACGGGCCAGACACTGCATACTCCCCGAGCACAACCCACAGGATACCCCGACGGATGCGGTCAAATGCCTTCTCCAAGTCCACAAAACACATGTAGACTGGATGGGCAAACTCCCATGCACACTCGAATATCCTCGAGAGGATGAAGAGCTGGTCCAGCGTTCCGCAACCAGGACAAAAAACACGTTTTTCAACTAACAGATGGAGCCTCCTTTCCAGCACCCTGGCATAGACCTTACCGGGGAGGCTGAGGAGTGTGATCCCCGAAAGTTGGCACACACCCTCTGGTCTCCCTCTTAAAGATGAGGACCACCACCCCAGTCTGCCAATCCAGTGGCACCGCCCCAGATCTCCACACGATGTTTCAGAGGCATGTCAGCCAAGACAGTCCTGACAACATCCAGAGCCTTCGGGAACTCAGGCATAAGAGAAGACGGGGTAAGGAGCTTAGTCATTCGGAAAGGGCTCAGAGTAATAAGAGCCGGTTCAAGTGGCTACCTCCTGGGGTGAGAGTGTCCCCCCCCATTAAGCAGTTATTACAACCATGTGGTATTAAGGGTCTGGTGGAAGACTGAGTTAAAGCATATGAAAGGCCTCATTTTTTATCTACATGTTAATACCAGGCTTCATTTTCTAACTTGAGTACTACCTGAGGCAAAATACGTTTCTAATAAATTATTTAATATAAACTAGCGAACGACAACTAAACATCTACATGAACAAGTTGTACCCACGAAGGTTATAAAACAAGGTGGATATAATTTTGCCATCTTTGTCGATCTGATTTGATTAATGAAATTCTTTCTTTTTTTCCTTTTTTTTTACTCACTGGCTGTTTAAAGGAATGCTTACAAGATTCGAGTCGTAGCTTCATGAAAAAGCCTCATGCATCATTTTTGCTTTGCCTTGCAGTCATCTTGGTACTGGTCTTCTCTGCAGTTGGTGACAATCTGTCTGCACCTGACTGTAGAGGGAGGTGAGGAGGCCTTCCCTCTGTTCATCCTGCCCCTTTAAGCAGGTCAGGACCAAAGACAGGAATGGTTGCTGGCTTCAGCAGAGACATACTGTGAAAGGAAGACAAATTTGGCTTGATGAAAAAAGGAATCATGTTCGTCACTAGTGGGCAGATCGAGTTTTCTGGAGATTTCATAGCATGTTGTAAGTGCCACAAAATGAAAATGTCCTTCCTCCCAAACATTTCTTTCTGAGCATCCAGATCAGATGAAATCTAACTGGTTCTAACAACAAAGAAATGTGAGTCTGCCACATACCTTTTCTGTTTCTGCCGGTCCCTCTCCTTGCGTGAGGAAGAGCCGAGGTGCTGTCCTTTCTCCAGCTCCTCTCCTGCTGCCTTTAGCACATGGCCCTGGACTGAGGTGGGCAGCTTGGCTATCAACGGAGCCACGAGCCAAACACCTGATCGCTCCGATGAGCTGCAGATAGAAATGTCAGAGGTCAGCATCAGGGTGGCTACCTCCTCTCGCCCTATGTCAGCTGGAATAGGCTCCAGCCCCCCGGCGACCCTGCAAACAGGATAAGCGGACGTGAATGGATGGATGGATGGGTCAGCATCACTGAATTCCAACAGGGTTAAGACTTCACCTTATAAATACATTTCAATGCACAAAAAAGAAGCACATAATAATTTTAATAAGACCTGAAGAGGCACACCTTAAAATGGGCTTCATCTTGCTTGTGGTGCTGTTGTTATTGGATGCAGAGCCTCCTTGCACTGCTGCACCATTCCCTGAGGGGTTATTAGAGTTCATCTCAGCTGATTTCTGGAACACCTCTATAGTGGCCTTGGCTATGTTCTCCAAGAGAGAGTAGAGTTCCTAAAGGAAAACAAATACGAAATGATCGGATATGTCTAAAAACAAAAACTCCACTTGTATTTTTTTTCTGGACAGATGACACTCACATTGTTGGTGCTCTGTTTGATCATCAGCTGCAGCTCCAGAGATGACTGTCTCATTGTCCATTGATCCATATTCTGCATCAGGGCAAGGATTACCATTACATTTTATTCTTTTGATAAATATTAACAACCTGTCATGAACAAATTACGCACAGTCGGGGCATTACTTAACACATGTCCTAAACCAGAGGTGTCAACATGTCAGACTTTTTGCTTTTATAAATTCACTGATTTGTAGTACATATATAATAGGACACATTGGTAATATTAAAAACAGCCTAAGATACCTTTTTAAAAGGCAGCAAAGACTGTTCATAATCTATTTTGTAAACAAATGGCTCATTAAATGTGAATATTTATAGAGGTACGTCTTTATATTAAAACAGAGGTATGCTGTTCTGTAATTGTTTTACTGGTCAAATTTGATACGTGGCCCAAAAACTTTAAAGAGTTTGACACTCCTGCATTAAAGGCCTCATTTTTGGCCAGAAGAGGGCAGCAACACCCCACCAATCTAACTCAAGAAACAGCTCAACCACAGATGAATGTAGGTGAATTAAAAATGTCAAAGTTAACACACTTGTTCTTCACACCAAATAATGTTTAATGTGTCATCTGAACTAAAAGTAGATTATTCTGATGGAATAAACATCTAAAACACAATGTGAGTTTCTTTTTCCTCTACCTGGAGGATGCGTTTGATACGCTGCCTCTGAGGGTTGTCACCATCATCGCTGTCCAGCTGACGGTGAGGATAACAAATAAGCTGCAGCAGCCGTTGGGCTTGAATGTTTACCAGCACCGGGTCCTGGAGGGCACTGCTGTCCTCAGACAGTGACTTCAGGCAGCGTTCTCCAACCCATTCCTGAAAAAGAAGGAAAGCAGGGAAAAGTGGCAAAGTGGGAAATGTCAGCAACTTCAGTGATCCCCGTGTTCAAGTTCAAGTATCAAGATAAACTCAGTCATGCAAAACAAGCATGACTAAAGCTGGGTAGGTGGTGATGAAAACAGGGCAATGGGTCAATTCTTATGAAATACAGCTGCACACGGAGGAGCCATGCTGATTGAAAAATGTTTTTGAAGTTTCATGAGGCCTCAGAGCATGCCCAGTCGTCTAAGCTACTGAACTGCCAGCTCTCCTGCTAGCCTTCATTTCTAAGTGACATCTGGTGCAGATGGCTTTGGCTTACTAAATTTATAAGGAGGTCAGAAGAACAAAATTAGAAAGGTCATAGTTATTATTCCCTGTCTCACAAAAGCTTTGACAAAAAAAAATTGCAGCAATAACAATATACATGAGAAGAAATGGTGTGTGCTCAAGTGCTCACAGTAAAAATCAATGTTCATTGACCAGAGCAGCTTCATTTTTAGCCATTCCACCTCATACTGACTGCTGACTATATTCACACCATTTTAACTCATATCCTTACCTGCTGGCAGATGGTCTTCAAAACATACTTTGCATATACATCCAAGCTGGCTGTTTCAATCGAAACATTGCGTCCCTCTGATATGTCGTCGGAGGCCAGCGGGGTGCGACAGCCCTGAGCCTCTTAACTCAGCATCACCTGCAACAAGGAAGCAGTAGAAGCAATCAGTAAACATTTGGCCAGCTCATGTTTGAAACCCCAATTTTTACATGATGCGCTCCATAAGCTTTAATTGATGTAAGGGGAATAAAATATTCATACCCAGCATAAACACAGCTTTGAGGACAGCAAATACAGCTCCAACAACTATGCTGTTCTGAGAAGCAGCAAGAAGGTGGCGATCACAAGACGACCGGATACCAACTGAAGCCTTCTCTGAAAAAGTTATGACACCAGTTTAAGACAAAAAGTCATGCTTCTTTCATTAAAAACAAATGTGGTGAAAGAATGGTGAGACGTTTGTAGGTATGTTCACTACCTGACTTCACACCATCTTGGGGCACGGGGTTGCGCTGTGGTGTCTTGAAAAGATGCAGCAGAATTCTGCAGGTCAGTCTGGCTCCTGGCTCAGAGTCTTGTTCACTGCAGGCTGAAGTCACAGATCAAAACATATGCACTGATTAACACTGAGTTCCTTCATATCGCATTACGGAGGTTCACTTTTTTTTTTTTTTTTTTTTTTTTAAGGATGGACAACACAATCCACTACATCAAAGTCACACATCTAAATTTAAACCCTGTCCTAGATAGGCTTCTCATCAGACAGGATAAAGAGGAATTTTCATAGAGCTGTTGTCGTGAAACAGGGAGTGAGAACAAAGCATTTACTACAAGTGAGAGCTGTTGGCATTTGGCATGTGTAGCAGCGTTATAACATGGGCCAAACCAACCAAACGGCATGGCTGAATGAGGCTTTGTCTCCACTCTGGGAGGAAAAAGAGATTAACAGCAGGGAGAGAGGCACTTTTCTGGCAAAAGCACAAACTGCACCGAGGCTTTGTAGACCCAGATCAAATCCGTCACGTTTACTCTCCCCTTTGATAGAACTAATGCATTATAAAGCTGGATATTCCTTCCTGTGAGCCAGGCTGAAATGTACTGCTCACTCATTTATAGAATGCCTAATGCCTGTGAGATTATATATAGATGCTTGGAAGGAAAGTGGTATAAAGTAAAGCTAAAAGAAAAATGTAAGTGAGGGATTTAGTGGACAAATAGGCTTACATTAAAGAACATTTAAAAGAAATAACTCCCAGATGAGGGCACTTGGAATAACAGTGTAAAAAATACAATAAATATACATATCCATATATTGGGTCAGCTGTAACAACTGAACACCACACACTGTGATTAAGATTCTGTGAAAAACAGCAAACCTGCAGTGATTACCAAATAAATGGTTTGCTAATAATAACTACCTAAAATAGAGAGAAAATGGATAAGACGTTAAAATAAACAACTAGAATAAATACAAGGTTAAAATGAACAGGGCTCAAACAGACAGTTAAAAGCACTGGATGTATGAGGATCTTAGACTCTCCAAGAGAAGCTGCAATAGTGGCTAATGAGCCCAGAATCGGTGCACCCTTACTAAAACTACAAAAACAAGCTGGCAAAAAACATCAAGCTTCTGTGGATTTTTTCTTTCAGTACAATTGTAAACGTGACCAATCTAACCCAAGGCTCTAGGCAACTGACCACTAATATTTGCACCTATTTGGCATAACACATTTCTGTTATGGGATTTACAAACCCTTACCTGCATTGAGGAGGGAAGGAATGGCAACGCAGCGAACCAGGTCTTCAAGGAGCAAGCACTGCCTGGCAATGAGAATGGCTACGAAGGTTGCCAGAGAATCGTGGAAAGACAAATCGCTAACCTGAAGGACACGAGTGCAGAGATCAACTTTAAAATGCTCTGTGAAACGATATTCTTCTGTAATTCAGAAAACAACCAAATAGTACGTGACTTAGAAAAAAACTGGCTGACAGGGATTACTTAACATACACTACCCTCCTAATTTGAATTTTTGGATTTGTTTAACATGAGCCTCTACCATTTTAACAATATATGTATGAAAGAAAATGGGGGAAAACATAACAGATCCACTTTAAAGTGTAGCATAAAGAGTCCAGAAGAAACTCCAGCTTACATCAACATTACACAGCAAGTCATTGAAGCCACAGTTGCCATTGTTAGAGGAGCAGCAAAGAGCCTTGAGAATGCCGAGCCACTCAGCACTCAGGGAGCGACAATACGCTGTCAGCTCTGCGCACAAGATCCCAATATCGTTCACCCTGAAAGCACATTACACGGCATGAAACACAAGTCCAACAAAAGGGTTCAGAGGTGCAGCAATCGGAGCCCTTCACCAGTGTAGCACAGCAAGAGTAACACACCTCTCTGGGTCTCGGTGGTCCACGCACACATCCATTAGCACATTACAGACGAAGCTGTAGCGGTTGGCTGGGCTGTCATTCAGGATTTTGCCCACCATAGAGTGATTGAAGTTGTTTGCTGATGGGTTGGCGATGGCTTCCATCATGAACATAGGATCCCAAAGCATGTTGGAGTCTGACGGGTCGATATTGCAGTAGATGGAGTTTTTCACTTTAGAGCAAAACTCACTGTAATATATAAAAAAAAAAGGGCGGGGGGGGGGTTAAGATTATGTTGCACTGACCACTAAAAAATTTTCAGGATGGCTGGTGTACTGCATATGATCCAGCTGATTTGAAACATTCTTCGTATTCTACACATTTAGACAACCTGTTTTTTCTTACCTATCTCGTATCTCACCAAACTTGTTCTTGAGGTGACTGCAAGAGGTGCAGAGATCATACAGGTAGGCCAGGATGCAGCGCTCAGCAGAGGAACAGTCTGCCGGGTTCACACCTGACTTCACCACAATGCGCAACCTGTGAATACAATGAAAATGGTCTTAGAAGATACATGGAAACACATACATAGGAAAAGAAAAAAAAAAGTCTTGGGTATTATCTTTTTTGCTGAAGGGGATGAGATACAACACTCATTTCTGTAAGTCAGTTTAGTCTAAAAACTGAAAACAAAAGGGAAACCGCTATTGCTACTCTGACCAAATG
This sequence comes from Pterophyllum scalare, assembly GCA_024447675.2. Classification (NCBI taxonomy): domain Eukaryota; kingdom Metazoa; phylum Chordata; class Actinopteri; order Cichliformes; family Cichlidae; genus Pterophyllum; species Pterophyllum scalare. The sequence goes on from JAMQGT020007167.1 coordinate 7,078, forward strand.
TAACAAGATCCATTTAAAACCTACTAATAAAAACACTACTGTAAAAACAATATGGGTCCTGTTGGCCTGCATCATTAAAAATCGAGAAATTGCCTGGAACATAAACCCTCTGAACATTTGTTTTCACACAAGAATAGAAAGTTATTACTCTGGTAATAACTGAGCTTTAGAGGTGCAATTAAGAGGCTTTTGTTAAGTATTTTACGGCACACAGCATTCAGGAATCAAATGCACCGTCAGCATCCCTGCAACATAAAGATCCTAATTAATGTCAAGTGAATGAGTTTCTGGATGAGTGCGAACCAACAACAATTCTTTAAACTCTGTAATGACTAAATGCTTTTACTACTTTAATTACAAATTTAACTGACACCTTAACCCCGCAAACATCCCTTTGAAGGCGGGATGAAATCTCTTTTCAGTTTATCGAGCAGAAAAGATGACAACGCACAGACTTAGGCCACCAAAGCGCAATTTAAACAAGTCTTTGCACATTGGTATAAGAGAGCTGTTGGCAAACATTCAAATTTGTAAGTGACATACCCATCGAAAACTTGTGCTGTCTGCTCAGGATTGAGGATGAGGCAGGAGTGGTACCTCCTCAGCACAGCTACAATACACAGACACAGGCTGGTGGTGTAGCTCCCCACCAAGCTAGATGACTTTAGCAGCAGCTCGGCTTCCACCAGACTCAACTCATTCAGAAGCTGCAAAAGACAGTCAGTACATGTTTACAAACAATGCTGAGTTAAAGGTGGGGTTAACTAGGTTTGCACGTGTAAAATGTGACCAAAGTGCCAGTACCTGAACGGCAAAATCTATGAGGCCACTAATGTTAAGGGAGTACTCCATGAGGTCAAAGATGAACTGAATGTGCTGGACGAGAGGCAGGTGATAGGACATCCCTAAGGCAAAGCTGGTGATCTGTTCCAACACATTTCTGGACACCTGCACACAAAACACCAGCCGTGAAAATTAATGCAAAAACAACCAAAAGGAAGTCTGAAAATAAAAAATATTTTATAGTCTCTAAGCCAGTGTAACCAACTAAACAACGTGACTGTCATTATTTGATGAATTTTAAGTGTGTGTATTTAAAAATAAATTATTATGGTAAACAAACAAACTTGGTTTAATTGCCAGCAAAAGCAGCAAACTAATAAACACTCAAAGTTTCTTACAAAAAGTACGATGAAAGAAAGACAACTGATCTGTCACATCTGAAGCTATAGTCCAAGTGTGATTAGCTTGGCTTATAGTAAAGACTAAAAGATGGGGAAAATTGCCAGTCTGGCTCTTTATAAAATGAAAAGAAAAAAAAAAAAGCTTAATGTTCAAGAGACATGTGGATCAATCTTCTTAGCCACTCAATCTTCATGAAAGCGAATAAGCATGCTTCGATTCCTTTAATACAAATATGGACACCGTAACAGTGGTGGAAAGTTATCCTCATGTATTAAACTGAAAATCCCCAAACACTATGAGAAAACTTCTGGCTTCTTGAGACTTAAAATCTGTATTACACCCCAAGCAGACTTAAGTCCAAGACTGATATTCATTTGAAAGTACATAAAAAGCCAAATGAAATTTTCAAAATGTTTTATACGTTTTATAATGTGTTGCTAATACTGAGTGTGCGTTACCATTCAGGATTGACGACATTCTCCCTTATTTATAATTTAAATACATTACATTCTGATGCATTTTCAGCGAGCGGCAATCTCAGGGGCTGAAAATGAAAACAAAGCTACTTTGGGCTGCTCCTTCATTCACAAGGGGTCGCCACAGCGGAGAGAGCTGCATGTTTGATTTGGCAGAGTTTTTAATGCTGGATGCCCTTCCCGACGCAACCCCAAAGGGATTCGTGTCTCCTGGAAAGTGCTAGAAAATCCAGTTCCTGGTGCAGTCTCCATAGATTACCATTTTAATACATGAGTGTTTAAAAGAATGCTTTAGAGATGAAACAAAAACCAGTTTGGGCATCTACAGCCAACTTTTTCCTTTACAACAGTGGGAGAACTTTTTTAATAACTTGGCAATTTTGACTTTGTTAAAGCTTCGTGTTAGGGGTGTGGGCACTTTGATCGCTGTTCAGACACAGGCAGCTGTAGATTACAGTTCTCTGCTGGCCTCACCTGTACTTATCAGAGTTGCTGAACTGGACCTCTCTGCAGTATTTGCAGTGTTGGTGCTTCTCTGCTGAATTGCCAGAGAAATAAACTTGTCCGAGAAGTTTGTGCTTCAGCTTTGAGGAGTGAAATTTTAATATTTTATTTGTTTGTTTCTTTCATACAATTTGGCAGGTACTTTTGGTTGCGAGATGGAACCATGCTCACTACGGATGCAGCTTGCAAACCAAGCTGGCACCCTCTCGACTAAATATTTGCACTTCTTGCCCCAAAAAGTCAAAACTGTAGAAACTAAAATGCTAGCACAGAGGCCTCAAAATGCAGTGTACAGAAACCAACCGATCACATGTTGGCCATGACTATATTTTATATACATATACACTTAGGTTTTCAGGTTACAGTTCCCGAAAGCTGCCTCATTGGAAAGATTCAAAATGTCATTCCTTGTCTAACCTGGGAGGTGACCTGGTGCTGGTCAAAGTGGGAGAGGTGCTGGAATTTGGAGAAGATATCCTCTGCAGTGGGAAAGGCCTCTGGCTTACTCCTCTTCCTTTTTGTCCTTCCTCCCCTCCTGTGTATGTAGAGAAATAAAGAAGAAGAAAAAAGAATGAGAGGAAGCAGCAACTCATTGCTGGTCAGCGGTATTCTTTCCAGTCTGCCAAACAGGCCAGCCATGAAATCTAGTTAAGCCAGTGGAGTGTTATCTTATTTCCAGCCTCCTTCGAAGCTTCACTGCAAAAGCCATTGCCATGGAGGCACTTTAAAGAAAAGGAAAGAGGTACTTTTCATTTAAGAGATACATAGTTGTGAAATGAAGGTCATCACAAGCTCAGAAATTTGCCACAAAACATTCTAGTATATGCAATTATTACTGCAAAAACCTTAAATCAGCCTAATAAGGTCACGTGTATTTGAGATAAAGTGGCTGTGAACAGATGAAAGCTATTAGCATAGAAATTGGGTGGAAAGAAGATTGAGTGATGTAACCCCCTGAGGGTTCATAGAGAAAGGGAAAAAAGGGGATGTTCTTTTAAGGGCAGAAGAAAGACATTACAAATGTAAAGTACACAAACAGAAGAATTATTAGTCGGATAACAGTTGGAATGGCCACAGTGGGAAAACAAGCAATTACGCTACATGTGAAAAATGGTTTACAAACACCCAAACATAATAAAGCTTCTGCTTTCCATGTTGCTTTCAGGCACAACATTATCTTTCATTTGATAAACATGGGATTATTCTGCAGAGAGATGCAGTCAACAAATTGGGGAACATGTATAAAACATTTGAGCAATCTGCTGACTAAATTTTCATCCTGAAAGAAGCAAAGTAGGTCAAATAAGACTGAACTGTAATCTTACGGAACTGCCAGACAAAATACATGTGCACAGAAGTAAACGGGAAATGCGTATCATCTGTCAAAAGATGATAAAACCTGAGGAACACTATTACCTGTTTCTGCTGTGCTTTTGCGGTTTAGCACCTTCAGGATGTCTTTGGTAATTTTCTTGATGGTGTGTCTCGCCTCATCTCTCAGTTTGCCCACACCGTAGAGGACCACTAAACGCTGGTTGCATTCGTGACTGGCGCTTTCCTCCTAAAAGAAAAAGAACCCATAAGATCCTGATGAACTCGATGCACTTGATAACATCACGAACAACGCGAACCAAATGAAATAGAGAGCGTTTGATGAATAATTTGCCACGTTACTTTTAAAAATAATTTTTTTTAAAAATCACTTAAAATCAATTTGATCTAACAGATCAAAAAAGTGAAACAAATATGTTGATGATAAAACAAAACTCTTACTATGAACTTTGTTAAATTCATGCTATAAATGGATCCAGGATGAAAGTGGTCATAATTTTTTCTATTAAAAAAAATCTGTAGTCATCAAACACTGAACACAGCCATTCCCCAAATAACATTAGAAAATATATTATATAAATCCACCTACCACCTTCATTATTAGAAAATATTATCATGGATGTTTTTAGTCCTCAGTAACATTATACAGTTACATTTATATAATTTAAACAACGTCTAGGGACTGAGATTTAAGAGGTGTAAAATTCCAATGGGCTTAGTATTTGCACAACTTCACAATATATTAAGCATATATTAAGCAATTTCAATTTTTCTTTTTTTTTAGCATTTATACTTATTGACAAGCGAAAAGGAAATCAAACCTAAAACTGCTGAGAAATAGTTACAGGCCCCATTAGAAAACCGTACTTGTTTACCACAGTTCTGAGTTATATTTTCTTTAAGCCACCTGAGATTATTTGGCATGATTTCAAAATTGCAAATTTGCTCTTTCAGTAATTCAGGCTAAGGTTAAACTGAGACTGAAAATGAAAATGGGTTTCAGGAAACCAAATAAAAACAGATGTACAGAAAAACTTCAGTTCAGATGTCATAAAAGTACTGAAGAAGGTAGTTTATCATCATCTTTATTCTTTACTGAACAATATCATTCAGTCACACTGGCTCTTTACTGTATTAGGAAGAAAGATGTGCTTAACTGCCTGCAGGTGAGAGTATCAGGTATTTTCCTAGGAAGCATGAATTCATTCATAACTACCCAGAAGTGTCATTTTCTGGGATTATGTTTTCAAAGTCAGACTGTAAGCGTTCTTACCTGAGGAATAGGGAAGTGAGTGGCATACTGGATATGGCGGGGTTGCTCATACAGTTGAGGAAAGGCAGGGTCCATACCCTTGTCCTTACAGCTGGCCTTGCTGTCTGGATCTGTAACCACCTTCTCGGGGGAGGGGCTCCCCTTGGTCTCACAGTGCATCGGAGGTGAAAACATCTGCAGGACAAAAGAGGCTGAAATTACTTCAAGCAAGACCGCACGAGGAATGCCAAAATGTTCCAGACACAACTGGTGCATAGTGTCGAAGAAATATAGAAACATACTTGATTCCCAACAGTGTTCACATACAAATTATTACAAAACATGCATCATTTACCTCATCAAAATTAGCACTGGAGTTGTGATCGATTTCCATTGACTCTGACAGGCCAGTATCCTGTTGAACAAACAATAACGTCATGTTATCGTTATGCACTATGCTATTACTGTGTCTGTAACACTACGCAGCACCGACAATAGATTCCTCCAACATGCCTCCATCTTGACACTGCTGCCTGCATCCTGCTCTTTGCGCTCTGATTCATCAGAGGGCTCATCACTGGGTGAACGTGGGCGTGGCAGGTGGGAGTCAGAAGCCAAATCGCCACGGGAGATGAGCGTGCACATGTAGATATTGTGAGAAAAGACGTCGTGACGGATGAGCTCACAGAAGAGAAGGACTAAGTTGGAGAACTCCACGCGTTCACTTTCATTCCCAGGCTCCGCTGTGAAGGGGGAAAGAGGATTTGAATAATTTAATAGCAGATTTCCCCTGCCAAATCATTTAGAATAAATATGCAATGAGTAATGAAGTAAAACGCAAAGACAAAAGGACATAAAGTTCGTTCAATATTAGACTGAGATCATGTGTGATACATCAGAGAATCACTGCTGGAGGAAATGAACCAAAAGAAAGACTCACTCAGGGTGGGGGCCTGAGTATCGAGAAACTGCAGCAGCACATCCTGAAAGACTGGCAGTGTGGCGGCTGAGAGGGAGCCCGATGACACAGAGCCCTTCTCATCCACCACCTCTGACTCGCCACACCTCTGCAAACAAATAGGCAACAGACAGTCTTTGAGTGCTAAATGCAGAAAAATTTACAAACCTTCCTTACTTAGCATGTTCATTTGGGTTTACAGTACATCTTACGGACACTGCAGTTTATTTCTATAGCCCAATATCACATGCAAAGCTTCTAACTAAATCTTATACTCAAAAGATATGGATTAGGGATGTGACAAATACTGATATGAGAGGGTGATATGTCCAGACACAACACACAAAAAGTCGGTTACTGTGACTTTTGTTCAAAATATAAATGAAAGAATAAAGCCGTATTCACACAGGACTAGTATTACCTGAAAACACATAGCATTTTGTAGGGATTGTGGAGGTTTGCTGTGATCTTATTCATGTCTGCAATTAGTGAATTACCAATTCCACAGTAAATTCACCACCAAATTTCGCCAAACACAGAGGTCATGTGTTAATAATAAAGCCAATGTGAGTTGGTATCTCTGTGATTTCTGCCTTTTTTTTTTGTTCTTTAAGCAAATTTCTTTTCTCCTTTCTGCTCCCACTTTCCTGCATGAGAGTTATGGAGTCTACATCAGCAACTGTAAAGGAAAGTGTGAACAGCATTCTAGGGGCAAATTCAGGAGGGTTCGTGTCGCTAGACCCACTTATTAAAAGAGTACGGATGGTGACAAATAATAAGCATGGCAACATTCGGTAAGCAACTGTAACAGTAATAATGTGACAAACTTATTATTATTAATGTTAGCTCTGTAGCTGGCAGCCTCAGATGCCATTAAATCTGAGATTATCCTATGTGACAGCATGACATTTTTATAACTTTTTTTGATCAATTTTAAGGGATTTTTGTTTCTTTGTTTAGAAAACTGCTGAAAACGCTCATCCCTTCAGGCACCTCCAAATCCTTTATATGAAACAATCATATAAAGGATCTGAAGGGGCCACAAGTGAAAAAGGTACCAGTGTCACAGAAGATGCAACAAAGTTGCAGGAGACTGTTGAGAAACATGCAGCAGAACTCAGATTGGAGGGCAGTGTGTTTCTTACCTCTGCTTCTATTTCGGCCTGCCTCTTTTCGAGCAGCTTGGCCACGACCATGGCCCTGTGTCTGCCTGAACGCTTACAGCACACTGCCCATTCACAAAGCAAGGTCACCACTGCATCATCATCGGGTGACATCTGGACAGAAACACACTTTATGAGACAGCATCTCTAAAAATAGCATCACTTGGTGCCACGTTTTATAATCGGATCATCGGTAATCACGTGGCATCAGCAGTCTACTTTTCATTTGATTTAGAAACAATGTGGCCAGCACTGCCTTGTAGTATGTAACTGAGACAAAAGATTACTGCTTAGTTGTACTTTTACTTCAACTAAGTGGGAAAAAACATTTTAGTTGACTGGGAGAAAACTAACTGAACTAATACTGTGTACTTAATTTTTTTTTTTTTACTACAATAATAGAGTAATTTTTTTTTTTTTTAACACAACCAGCCTGACGTAGTGTACATGTCTATTGAAAACCAGACTGAAACAGACTTGGAGTCAGGTGTTTGTAAAACTAGCACTGAAACAGATAAAAACAATAAAACAATTAAAATAAAAACTGAAATGACCAGAACCACCCTGGAAGCTAACTAGAACTAAAATGAAGTGAAAACCACCTAAAATGTAACAAAAATATACACAACAGTCCTTACCTCGTGGCCATCTTTACTTTGGCCTGAACCGAATATCCTGTTGTACAGTGAATCCAGGGAGTTGTTAAAGTCAGACTTCTCAAAGCTGTGGTTGTCTAAAACCTCCAAAGTGTGGAGAACCCTTCCAATTGTGAACCCTGGCAAAAGATTACATTATTTAAATCTGTTCTCAAAAGTTGTGATCAAGTATCTGAAGAGTAAAGGAAACTGTTTTTTTTTTTTTTTTACCTGCTGTGGTCTCCTGGCACTTATCAAACGACCACCTGAACTCCACTGCCTGGCCCCGCTCCTTAATTTGCTCCTCAATTTCTCGCAACTTTGCACGAACCTGTGAAAGACCAGTCCGTTACGAGACAAGTAAAAGAAACCCAAAATCTCTGGGACTGGCATCCAAATCTTTAGTTATGAGGTAACTAAATAACCAATCAAAAGTAGCGAGGAAGATTTACATAAACCATAGCTGTGCTTATAAGCAAAGATCTCTCCCGACACCTGACATATATTCCAATAAGAATTTCCATTTACTGAAACGGGCTTTGTTTGCACTTAAGAGAATGTCCTAATTTTTCTGGTTTTCTGTATTATTTTGTGCACAAGTTTGTTTTGCTCAGTTTGCTTCAGTTCTTGTTCTTTATTGATTTACTGTAATACACTGGAATTCATTGCTTTTATGTATTGGAAAAGCCAATACAATGGCTTTAATTCTATATACGGATGGAGATACCTGCTGTGTAAAGGAAGTATTGCCTCCTGGCATTGGCAAGCTGGAAGGAGCAATGGGCAGGAGGTCCAGAGGGGAACCAGTCTTGTTTCTGCTGTCTGTTAAAGAGTAATGCCACACCAGAGCGCTGGGACAGCACAACACTATGCTCTAATGTGCCAATAACAAGACAAAAAGGGAAGAAGAACAAATAAAGGCATGTTTTAGATTTTCACAACTATAAAACCCTTGCCTCAAGTACATGAGAATCAAAATGGACATAATACGTGCTACAATACCTGTAACATGCAGCTGAGGCCAAACACCAGAGGCCTGTGCTGCGGACAGATGTAGAAATCTGTAAATGGTGTCTGGGGCTGGTTCCCTCCTGCTGGCTGGGAGGTTGGTGTCGGGGGCAGAGCGTTGCTTTGCTGCGTCAAGATGCCGTGAGCTGGATGTCCTCCTGTGCCGGGGCCCAGGCTCCCATCACTTAGCAACAAGTTGAGGCGGCGAGTGCAGAAGTAAGCCAGTCTTCGTGACAAGTAAGCAGACTGTACAAATTCCCCTGAGTACTGTGGCACAGAGGAGAGATTTACAGAATTAACCAGAGCACTCTGTGTTCAGTCACATCAGTCAGCTATGGAAATGGAAACAAAATGAGGGCCGTGGGCCCCGGTGGGTGCTGTCAGCAAAGGTCAACGCCATCATACGAGGACACAAAACAGGATAAAGTGGTGACAGCTGTAGAAGCATGTCATAACACAAAGCAGGTGGCAGGTGCATCTGCACAGCTGTATGAATGTTAGGGAGGAGTATGTTTCCCAAATGTGATCCATTAATGCAAAAGTGATGATGTAAGACTGAGGTTCATGCTGAGGTGACAGCAGATGGGCAGATGTGTGTACCTGTAGTAAAAGGGGCAGAAGAAGTCTGAGAAGCTCATCTTCACCAGGTCGGACCTTCTCAAAACACTCCAGCACCCATGTCAGGAACTCATGTCTGTCTAACATCCCATCCTGAGCACAGAAATACAAGTTCAGTTTAATGCTAAGCACATAATGGCCACTGAATGGAAGTCCCACACACTATCCAACCTTCATCAGGTATACAGGTAGCATCTCAACGTTCTTATATATACACAGGACACAGGAGATGCCTCAGTTTTCCTGTCATCCACTCAGAACTACTGAGATTAGTAAGACTCAAGACATTGCACAGATATGCATGAGCAGCTAATCAATAGCATTAGGATGATAGCTAGTAGCTCAATATAACCACATAAATCTTTTGTAAAATCAAACCTCAAAAATTTCCAGATTTAAAACACAAATAAGAAGCCTTAGGAGGTAAACTATTGATATATTAACATTGTCAACCCTTAGGTTCTTACAATAGACAAATCAAGAAAATTAGTCCCAAGCCCTAGTATATTAAAATATCAATTACAGATGGCCTAAGTTAGTAAATAAATAAAGTAAATATTTATTACAAGTTAGTCAGCATGTCTATAGAGTAACATCTGTAATTAATTACACACTTGGGACTCTTGGGATAATTATAAAAAAAAAATATATGACTAATCAATACAGGGTAAAATCAACCTGTTTAATGCAATTGCTTTTGTACTATATGTTATTCACACTAAATGGAAAGCAGTTAAACAGACTGCTAACTATATAGAGCATCATTAAGTTGAAGTTTCTGCACAGCAGGTAACTTGTGTAACTATCAAAGGTCAACTGAAGCACTTTACTGCGTTGCTGGTTACTGTAACATGCCAACCCTTTCCAGCAGTAGATTTGAGGCAGTGAGCTGACCTGAAACATGAACATAGCCAGCTTCTCGTTGTACTCCCACTGCTTCATGGCCATCTCCACATCAGGAGGCATAGCTGGCAGGGGTGAGCTGCAGCCTTGACTGGGAAACTGTCTGTAATACTCAGCCACCTTCTGAAGCTGCTCCCAAAGATACTTGGTAATGATTTGGGTCCATTCTACACAAAAAAAAAAAAACACACACACACACAAAACTGATTTTCACAGCCACCAAAATATCTAATAAATATCGACACAATATCTAATTAAAGGTAAAAGTATATTTAGCCAAAAAACAAAAAAAAAATCACTCAAGAGTGAAAACACCTAAGTAACTTGCTTACCTATGCAAGGATCAATTACATGCCTCTTCTTGACTTTAGTTTCTGTGATAGCTGCATGATATGCGCAGGTCATCTTAATCATCCATGCTGAACGCATTACAGGGACTGAGTACTTGGCCAAGTATCCAAAAACCTCCTCTTTTTTGCTAAAGATCGGTACCTGTAAAAAGACATTCAGCAGGTGTCAGTAATACTCACTGAAGCGCCCGCCCCCAAAAAAAACCTCAGTAACTGAGTGTGTGAGTCCAATCGTGCAAGCATTTTTAGAGCTAGTGCTGATCGAAGTTAGCCAAAAAGGGTCACATTAAAAATGTTACTCTAGTTGAACTAGAACAGAAATATAATTTTGCCAGTTTATTTGCAAGTCTATAATTTAGGCTAAAAAGTTGTACTGTTCCTGAGCCTGGGGATTTAATAAGGACTTTGTGTTCCTATATTTTAATGAAATCTATCTAGAGAAGTTGGGAAAAAATCATTTTAAAATAAACAATCCTCCTCCAGCAGGTATCAGTTCCAAGCTCCTTGTGAACACCTTGATGATGCCTCAACATTAATTTAAATGCATGTATAGATAATAAATACTTTTTTTTTTTTAAGTATAAAAAGGTTTTGCTGGCTTTGCCAAAAACATTTTTCTCTTCAAGTTATATTTCTGCACAAAGTTACGTGACATAACAGCTTTATGAAAGGAAAAGGAAAGTGGACTTCCCAAAGTCAAAGAAATTTAATGACACTGCTGTAGTATGACAGTAGTGACAGGGATGCAGCTGAATATTGGTAACAAACAACATAGGCATTTCTGACTGATCTCTTTATATCTTTATATATATAAAAAAAGATGGCATTATCTGATGTGAGTGGCTGATATTTATCTGTTGTGTTACATCAATTATGAAAATGAATGCAAAGAAGTAACTGCACAGATATCCATGACTTCATCTACTTCTGTATGTTTTCCTAATGTTACATCTTTGGGATGGATAATGTAGCTAAGGAGAAACCTGGAATTGCGATACTTGAGGAAAAAGTATCTGCCAAAATCATTAATAAATCCAGTTAGTTTATCACAGCACAGTGAATTAATAAATAAGTAATGAAATAATAATAAATTTTAAAAAACTGCAAGATTCCAGTAAAATGTTAAGTGATTTTTATACACAAAAAGCTCACCTTTGATTTATTATGATGTATTAAAACTTCTAAATCTATATGCTTCAATTTGTAAGAGCACTTACTTGGAGAATAATTTGGCAATAGAGAACAAAACAACTTGCCAGACAATCCATAAAAAATAATTTCCGACTTATGTAAAAAAAAAAAAGAAATAAAAACTGCCTCCACTTTCAAACAAAGACATGCATTGTGTTTTGGAACAACATACACAAACAAGAAACAAACAGGCACGATTTATACAAAACCATGATTTAGGCTGTCTTAAGTAGGATATTTAAGAAGCACTACAATACTTTTGAATTGTTCCTGTTTTGTAACGTGGGACTGAGCCACACAGGAGAGTTCTGCTCAATTTAGGGACCATTTTCTCTAAACTCATTCAAACTACTGCTATTTGTTCTTTTCTCCTTCAGCTTTCACAAAAGCAGCAGTTTCTTCTGATGGTCATGTTCAAATGGAGATTTTGTCAACGTATTACTTTTTCCCCCGATTTTACCTTGCCTGGGTAAAACATAACCTCCCTTCAAGGGAGAAGGGAAATTATGTTTTACAATATGAGAACAGCATGCCCCACCAAGGCTAGAGATGGAACAATACTGGAAGAGCAGGGAGAAGGATGCAACACACAACAACAATGCTCAGTGGCTAGTGGACCTAAAAGCAGACCACCAAACTTCCCTGAACAGGCTCCACTAACCATCACAGTGGCAGACATCCAGGAAAGAGTCTCATTTATGAAGAATTGGACAGCACCATGCCGTGACATGATTCACAACTACTCGCTAAAGAAGCTAACTGCACTCCATGAGCACCTGGCAGCACAAATGAATCAGCTGCTAAAGGCTAAGACACACCTGGACTGCCTGACTGACGGCCAGGCAGTCCTGATCCCCAAGGATCCCCAGAAGGGGCCAGTCCCATCCAACTACCGGCCAATAACCTACCTCAGCACAACATGGAAACTCCTGTCAGGCATCATAGCAGCTAAGATGAGCAGGCACATGGAACACCAGAGGTCAACTTCAAGCCAACTGCACAAGTTACCACCAAGAGCGGGATTTATCAAGAAGATGCGCTGTCCTCACTGCTGTTCTGCATAGGCCTGAACCCCCTCAGCCAGATCATTAACAAGACTGGCTACGGATAACAATTATGGAATGCATCCACCTCCTCTAAATGGATGACATTAAGCTGTATGCCAGAAGTGGACGAGACATCAATTAACTTATCCACACCACTAGGATCTACAGCAATGATATTGGAATGTAAATCTGACTGGAGAAGTGCAGTCAGATTAGTCGGATGGTAACAAAGGTAGTCAGAACTGAGGCACTACCAAAAGGCAACAGCTACAAGTACCTTGGAATCCCACACAGGCAAATGTGAACCATGAAGAGGCCGCTAGAAAAGCTGCAACCGCCAAGTACCTGCAGAGAGTAAGGCAAGTCCTGAAGAGTCAGCTGAATGGGAAAAACAAGACCTGGGCAATCAACACCTACGCCCTGCCTGTCACCAGAAACCCTGCTGGGATCATAAGCTGGCCAAAGGAGGATACAGAAGCCACTTATGTCAAGACAAGAAAGCTCCTTACCATGCATGAAGGGTTTTCACCCCAAATCCAGCACCCTGAGACTGTACGCTAAGCGGAAGGAAAGAGGCCAAGGGGTAGTGAGTGTCAGAATCACTATCCTAGATAAAACAACAAAGATCCATGATTACACCATGTGCTTAGTGAGTATCTCAAGCAGCAGAAATTTGAGAAAGAAGAGGAAAAAGAACAGGAACCATCACGGAAGGACAGGCCTCTGAACGGCATGTACCACCGGCAGAAGAAGTGGCTGATATAGAAAAATCCTACATTTGGACAAAGCTGGACTGACAGACAACACAGAGGCACTAATCATGGCAGCACAAGAACAAGCTCTAAGCACAAGATTGATAGAGGTTGGGGTCTACCACACAAGGTAAGACCCCAGGTGCAGGCTGTCCAGAGATGCCCCTGAGACAATCCAGCACATAATAGCAGGGTGCAAGATGCTAGCAGGCAGGGCATACATGGAACACAAAAACCATAATAAAATAATAAGTAGCTGGCATAGTACACTGGAACATGCGTGCCGAGTAGGACCCTCAAGCTCCCAGGCCTCTGGTAGAGGACCCATGCTCAGAGGACAAAGACCGCCCACAGGGCGAGTGAGGGATTTTTTATTATTTGTCAGATTGTTTCTCTCATTTAAGCTGGTGACTGCTCATAGTGTTGCCCAATAATAAATATTTAGAAAATCCGCTTGTCATTTAGAGACAGTAGTCTGTTTGTTTTTTGATCACCCACATGTAATCTGTTGGCGAGTTCTGTCATGCCAGAAAAAGCCTATCAAGTTCAGCCAGATCAATAAGCAAAGCAGGTCTAAGGGCCAAAGCTACTAGTTATCACTATTAATTGATGTAAACATGTATTGACATGGATTAGCTTCCTTAAATGAACTTGATATCAGTTCTAAAAAAAAACAAACAATAAATGTATACAGCTAGAAAAACTTTAGGGGCTGGTGTGGGTCAGGTGGTGCAGCCGGCCATTTAACAGTCAGAAGGTCGGTGGATTGATCCCTCACGCCTCTAGTCTGCATGCCTAAATATTCGTGGACACTTGCATCCATCGGAGTGCAAGAGTGTGTACAAATGTAAGTGTGCTTAAGCACAGATATAAATGCGTAGGTGATTGGGTGAATGAGAATTGCAGTAGAAAACGCTCTGAGAAGAAAGAGTAAAAAGGTGCTACATAAGTGCCAGTCCATTACATTTACACTGGAAGAGAAAAAAAAGATAACTTTCATACTTTAACATCATTATAGAAATATATTGAGATTGATAATACTAACAGAAAGAAACGTTACATTTGGCCAGTTAATCAAACAGGCCACCTAAACTATGTCAAGTTTAGGGCTACAATGTCAGATTTCACTAACTTTACTATGTTCTCTGAACCCTACCTGAACATTTGGGAATTAATTTCAAGACATTAACTACGATAACTAGAGCCTTGGCCCGGTATGCTGGGATGTTTAAATGTGCACAACAAATAATACAGAAACTGCTAACTTAGAAACGATATTTGACAACACTCAGCACTGCCTGTAACACATCTGGGACACATCAAAGCTTTTCTCTTGTGGTTTTGAGTGATGTTTTCACATTAAGTTGCAAATTATTTTTGATTAATCATTGCTGGGAAGTTAAACAATTACCTAATCACATACACCTTGCGATATATATATATAAAAAACATGATTTTTCTAAAAAAAAATCTGTATCGAGCATTTACCCAAACAAGTCAGAATTGGTTGGGCTTCATATCTGGAAATATATTTAAATCACTGCTGCTCATTTTCTGTGGTCATACAGTTATATCTAAAGAAAGAATAGAGGTTTAAAGTTTAATCATGAATGAATGATTATCAATACCACAATTTAACAATGCAACATATTTCAAACTGTGGGGTGAAATCCAGTTCCAATCCTGTTTACATGGCTATATGAGGGTTTGGTGACAGCCTTAATAAACAGCAAAAACAAATTCTAGTCCAAAGAAAACCAGAAGTGCTGACCCAAATAGTTAACCAAAAGTTAGTCAATTAGAGGAGACTTAATTAACAGAGTTCTGATTAGTCACAAAAAAACCCCACTGTGTGTCAACTGGAAGAAGCAAAAAGGCACCAAACTTCAAACTGTTACTCCCTGAGATTATTACATTGTTATTAAACATGCAGGAAATCCAAAGTGTGGAATCATTTCCAGAGGGTAAAGGACAATCCCAAGACTGACGTGAAAGCACTGTAGGCATTCGTTCACCTGTCACTCATCAACCCTTAAAAGAAATGCCCGATCATTTAAATGTAGCCACTTAGTGTGCCTGCTGGCTAAATATTAAGCAGACAGTCACTGGCTGGCTGTTGCAGCATATTTAAAATCATTAATACCTTTGCAGGTTCTCTTGAGTCTTTCTTCTTGGAAATTTTTTTCCAAGCATACATGCCAGAATACCAGGCCAAATTTAAAGGCTCATCATTGTGGTTTTGTTTTTCTTCACAATGTAACACAGTGTTACCAGCCCTGGAACTCAAACTATGTTAGAGTGCTATAGCACCTTGTTCTCTCCACATGACCTTTTAACAAAGTGAATGACTTCTACCAATTACGCCAACATGAAGAAAACTCCATTTAACAAACAAGGCTTTTAAGTCTTACCTTTTTAGCCAGCTGTGTTAGCGGTTTAGTCCCAGCTAAATCAATGAACCAGTTATTGATGGAGCTCTGTGACCTCGCTGTGACGAGCCAGAAATTATCCTTCTGGTTGACCTGTGGTTTACGCTTCCCTGTGTCTGGAAATGTGTTGTAACGCAGCTTCTCTGCAATAATGCTGCTGAAGTTTGAGCTGATCTATAAAGCATAGAGGGGAACATGAAATATGGGCAAAATTCACTGGGGAACAAAAAACTACTCAGTTGTGAATGGTATGCTGGAGAAGAAGCAGTGTTAAAATCTCAAACTCATTACCTTGGAGGGGTTGAAGTTGACATTTTTTGCACTGCCATGTTCATCACCAGACACAGCTGGCTGGTTATTGAATCCTTGCTTCACATTCAATGCAGTCAACTCATCCTGAAACAAATTTCAACACAGAAAAGTAACATTTTTCATGCAAAGTTACTGGTTACTTGAGCTTATAATATATTATACTAAACTAGTGGTAGTCTGAGAAAGAAATAACAATAAAGAAATATTGAGATTACTATTGGAGAAACGAGTCACTTTTCCATCTACATCTGTAATCAACAGATTACATCAGGTTATTAATAGATATGAGGCAAAAGGCACTCTCTCAGCTAGGCCAAACTCCAGTCTTAAGACTCAGCAGACAATTCAGCCTCATTTATAGCTTGCAGGCAATAAAGATTAGCTGTGGTCTGGCTATGCGTAAAAACAAGCCACGATCAAGCTAATAAACAGTAATAGTAACGCATAATCCAAAAACCTAGTGCATACTGTTTTAGATCACAAAGCAAAACAATGGCTGCAGTTTATATCAAACTGCAAAGCATCCGCCACCCGAGGAGTTAGCTTAGCAAACTCAGCGATCTCACCAAGTGGTTGCTTGTCAACTAAACAGGGGAAGCTAGCTAACGAACTGACAACTAGGTGCTGTTCATTGTTATTGCTAGGCCCAGACCGTTCACAGGACTGCTAAGACTGAGTAGCTAGTGTTAGCTCGCACAGCTCCTCTGCCTACAATTTTCCTCGAGAAAACGTTACTCCCGGCCTTTCAGGAAACACGTCGTCATATCTGACCTCTTTTTGCTTTGGATCTTGCGGATAAACGTCCGGAGGGCCAAGTCGGGGCCGCTTTAATGGACGGTGTTCGTAACTTAAGATCCCGAAAGCAGCCATCATCCAGCGGCATCACAGCTAAGGCTTTCCTCCTTCCAGCAGCCCGAGGCGAGCTACAGCAACCACACTCACTTCCGGCGCGGTTCCAAGCATGAACTTCAAAATAAAAGTCATACACTTACCAGAAATACGTAAAAACCCTTCGTGCTTTTTAGTTACTCTAGTTATTACTGCAACAAAACAATAAAAAGTAAAGGTTTTTTTCTTTTGTGTGTTTTTGCTTTCTGATTATTATGTTATTAACCAAATAATTGGGTCAATGTTAGGTTTATTTAAGTGTTATTAAGCTTTAATGTCTTACCAAAATCTACATATTCTTCATAATCTGTAGTCTCCAATTTAACCTCTAAACCCTAGTCTTTTTTTTTCTGTTGTTAAAGGCCACATAAAATAATGTCTGAATTTATTGAAATGTGTGCAAAAATACAAAAATAAATAAACAAATAAAATAACAAGCTTGAAAGTCAATATTTGGTATGACCACCTTTATTCTTCAACACAGCCTGAACTCTCTTAGGCAGCTTTCTTGTCATTTCTTTAAGTAGTCTTCAGGAATAGTTCTCCAAAGCTCTTGTGTGGATGATGCCTGCCTTTTGTTCCATGACAGAGCATACACTGTGTTTTACAGATGGCTAGACACACAGGTGGCTATGTATAAAACTCTTGTCACTGATTTTCAGTCCAGTTCTTGTGCGATTTGGCATACCTCAGCCTTTTCTCCCTGTTTCCCTTCTTTAAGAATGGCTTCTTGACAGCAACCCTTCCACTGAGACCATTTCTAATGAGGCTTCAGCAAAGAGTAGATGGACCAGCTGAAGGGCCAGATGCATCTCTCAGGTCTTGTGTCAAGTCTTTGCTGGATTTTTTCTATTACTTAAGGACATGACTTTCAGATACTGGTCTATATATATATTTTTTAGGCCTGACATTTCTTCTTTTGTCCTCCATTTGCCCAGTTTCTTCTTCTTTTTTAAAGACACACAGCACACCATGTCAAGATATGCCACATTTTCAGCTAATAGCTCTTTGGGAATCACTTTGTTGGTGGTAAAACACTATTTTGTGCCTGACAAACTGTATTGTCTTTGGCATTTTTCACAGATTCAACTAAAGAAATTGGAACAAATAATCAGTTTTAGCAACAGGCTGCAAGTAACAAAGTGCCTAAAAATGCAATTTAAAATTGGTTCTTTGCTAATTTGTCATGTTCAGAAACAAAACTGGTTCATCAGTTGAGTTAAGTGCTGTTTATGCTTAAATGATTCATAGGTCAGTGTTAAGTGGCTTAACAAAATAACAAACAAACAACCCCCAACACAAAAACATTCCTCTGAAGATGGTCAGGTACAAGGACTTGACTGAAAATGCATTAAAAAAAACAGACAATATCCAAAGAAAAACTTTGAAAGACCTTCAGAAAGCCTGGAGAACTATTCCACTTTAAGACCACTTTAAAAAATTACGAGGAAGATTGGCTCCTCGGCAGCAAAATATAAAGAAATAAGGGGTGGTCAAGACTTTTGCACAGTCCTTTATAATAATGAAACAATCTTAGAAGATTCTCATATAAGATTTTTTTTTTTGCTTTCACTTTCATAGAAGGGACTCTTTTTCTGTAAATGTACTGCTTAGGCTAGCAGGCTTTTTGCCTGTCTGTTCTCTGGATAACTATTTTGCTCACCATTATTACAACTTTGTTAAACTCATGGTCAAGAACATTTTCCATAAGAATGTGAAGTTTATAAATGTGTAGCAACAATCTGTGGTTGCAAATCACAGAATTATCTAAAATGAAAGTGTCTTGAAGTTGGTTATCCTTTTAGACCGGCAGTCATCTCAATGTCATGTTAAAACTCGTCCTTCCAGTTCAGACTGAGTGAAAGATGAATAAAGAAGAAAAAGTTCACAATTAGTCACACATATCAAATGCCTTCCTCATAAAAAAACAATACAAAAACACTGTGCATGCACACCCTTGAAGTAATTAGTATAGGAGGCAGGTGAGCAGGTAAGGTTATGGCAGTGTGTGTCATAAGGAGGTGAATCCTGGACAATAAATATAAACATTTTGAGTTGCTTACTGTCTGGTATGCAACCGGTTGGAGGTCTGAGTAACCACACGCAGATTAGTCCAAATGGCATGAAGTGTAATTTTTGCACTGTCGAATGCTTCAGGTTTTGTTCCTTTTACTCTCGTGTGGCTTAAAGAATTTCAAAAATTCCCCTGCCTTGTAAGAAATTTATGTTGTGTGCTGTCAGCTGTTTATGCCACAGTTAGGGAGATTTTCATACCGCAGGAGCAAGTGAGCAGATGGGAAGGTCACATTTGTTACTTTCATATCTCTTCACTGTGAGTTGATCCCAAGGGTAAAACAAGTGGATTTCTTGGTTTTGCTAAAGTGGATGTGAGTAGATCTTTGCTGACGCCTGGATATTAGGTCTTTACACTTTCAAAGTGCACTCATAAAACCCCAATTTAACCTTTGGGTTTGTTGCACTTATAAAAAGGTGTTAAATCCACCCCTGTATACAGCCTGGGAGGACACCTTAGATGTCATGTTTATGCACGGCAATTCTTCAACTGAAGGTTTAACAATTCTAAAATCAGCTACTGAAATATTCATGATGCTTATGTTTCCACAATTTTTATGAAGTACGCTGAAAAGAGTACTCCACTGATACAGCATTGCTCTTTTGCAGCACTGTCACACTCACATTGGAAAAGCTTTAAAATACAGTAGAACCTGATACACCGTGTTTTGTATTCCATGCATTCTTTTCCCATCAAAAAAACCCAGTGCCTGCAGTCCCTACGATACAAATCATGTTTACTGGTAGGACTGGCCACTATTTCCTTAGGTTAACAGCCTAAAATTTGAATAAAGTGAGGGTGACAAAGGCCTATAAGCTTACTCCTTTTGCCTGATTATCATTTTTAAACATGTAGTTAAAGCTACGCAAATCACTTAGGGAAAAAATCTTCAGATGTCGTGCCGCTTTGGAGCCACAAAACTTGATTTTCCCCTCTGTATAGTATGCTGTAATACCCTTACTACCAAGAACTGCATTTTCCTTTACCATTCAAACGAACGCAGACTGGGGGCTACATACCTCAAGGCTTCCAAGGCTAAAAAAAGACCTCGACAGCATGCATAAACCAAGTCCCTGGATCCAGAAGGATATCGGAATCAAGCTGTTATTATTTCAGTGTGCCAGTGTCCGTATTTTGCTTTCTCAAGCAATGCAAAAGAATCCTTCCAAAAATGCCTGTGTCCAGATTCATATCCGATCTGAATCTGATTCCAAAAGTTGATCACTTTTAGGCTGGGCCAAGTCTGCCTCTGGTAACACTTTCATGTGTTTACCGTACAAACAAACAGATAAATCGAACCATCACATAACCTCCTTGGCGGACATCTCAGAATGTTGGACACGTCATCAATAAATAAAAGTATGTTTATTGAAAAAAAGTCTTCATATTAAAAATCAAACATTTAACAAAAATAAATTGCAACATCACAATCTCAAGTGTACAAAATCAATCTTGAAAATGTATCACAGCAGTAAAGAGATATTGCACTTTTCATGATTGTTCAGCACATACTTGACTATAAGGCAGAAGTTTACAATCTTCTGATGTGTGAAAACACAATGTGTATAGACATACCCTGATGTCAGTAGTTTTCAGATTTTTTTTTTTTTTTTTGCAAACAACACACCGTACCTCAACACTGAAATTATCTTGCTGGTTAAACAGCCAACTCCAGCATTTGGAAAGATGAGCTCATTTGAAAACACAGTACATGCACTCAGTCTAAATGCATGTTTACATGGCTAACTCCATTTATATAACCTGAAAGTGTTTACAGGTCTCGGCACATATCACATTTGCAGTAATTTACTGAAATTACTACATCACAGCAACAATAAAAACACAATAAAACATTTTAGCCTGTTTTGGAAACTCCTTTGGAGGACTGGCTAACAGGTGATTCTGTCAGATATACTGTATTTAATAATTAATCCAAACAAATAAATTCCTGACATAAAAATACCAGTAACATCACTGATATAATATGTAATCTGTTCCACATTATTCTCTGCCTAACAGTAATTTCCTGGACTGTCAGGTCTCAGTCATGGAAATAAAACTGATTTAGAATCTGACTGATTAACTGACCTCCAGAGAAAAAGGAAGCATCCTACATCCTTCCATGTGTCTACATGACACATAAAGTGCTGTTTGTTTCACTAGCAGTTAATTGTTTGACCCCGAGGAAATAACTCCTGTGACATGGTGGCAAAGAGCAGGAGGATGATAGATACACAGATTTGATGTGCTGTAAAGAAGTGTTGTCTCTGTGTCTTTGATAAGGAAGTCGGGAGAAATGGTTGCATTAAGCAGCCATCAGTGGATTTCTTTACTCATCGCTCTCACACCTGGCAGGATTGTTTGTTTTTGTGTGTGTGTGTGTGTGTGTGCATGCAAATCATGTATTCCGCTGGATATTTTGTAGGATCACAGCTCATGTCCAAAGTTCAGCTCCAGTGCATTTTATCTGCTTTGGTTTTCTGATGCTTCTATCATGGCTCTGAATCTTGAGTTTTCATCTGCCAGCAAGGCAACGGGACTGTCAAACTCCAAAATCTACGAGAATGAAAAGGATAAAACAAAATCAGCACTTGCATATAAAATCTGGGCACATTATCTCCAAACTTACTCCAACCTGAGATATTTCCCAGAGGCAGTGTATGAATAGCATTTCAATATCTGAGAAACATTGTCCTCAGATAGCCTTTGCTGCACTTTACTGAATTACAAATTCCTGTAAGCAGTGCCGATCACTCCTGGCACATAGTGTCTGACACTGTTTGTTTGATTGAGCTATACTGATACTATCAACATGGCTTGAAATTTTTTGGGGGGCTCTCTTCTAATACAGACATCCATAAGTAAAATACATCCACCTTATTTCACTCTATATACTGCTGATAGAGAGGCAAAATCAACTTATTAAGAGTTAAGGGCTGAAACACCTAAACTGGTAATTACTCGTGTGCTTTTCATGTTATCAACTAGCATCAAACGCTTGAAAACTGCTCAATCAGTCTCAGCCACTGTAAGCACTATCTCATCCATCATATCAAAGGAACCAGTTCACACAGTAAATTAGGGTAGTTCACATTAACAACTGAGCTTCAACCAGTGGTTGAAAGTTTCTGCATTTATACTCACCTGGCCGCTGTCCAGGACCATGACTCTGCTGCAGCTCATCACTGTGTTGAGACGATGGGCGATGATGAGAGTGGTGCATCTGCCAAATGCACTGCGAATGGTCTCCTGGATGAGACGATCTGTCTCAGTGTCAATGGCTGCTGTTGCCTCATCCAATATAAGGATCTTTTAGAAAGATAGTGTTACAAACAAAGAGACATACACATTAATATTATTAGAGTCTGGTTACTTTGATTGTACTGTTCCATAGCTTCTAAAGTCCCACATTATGAAATTTAGTGATTTGTATATTATGAAAAAAATGATGCAAATAATGCTTAAAGTTTTTTTTTCAGTGAAGGAGAGCTCAAATGATTTGAGAGGTATCTGAGAGGGGAATGTGTGAAAATTTCTGTAAACTAACTTTGGTTGCAGAAAAATGACAAGACATGAAAAACAAAAGGGAAACTTCAACAAAAAAAAGTCCTGAACTTTTGGTGTACATACTTGGTTTTTAACATGCAACGTTCTAAAATAGAATTTAACAAAAATAGGTGAAAAAAAGATAATCATACAATATATGCTGCTGATGCCTGACCTCTTACTACCAGTTCATAAAATACAGTTAAAATGCACACCAGCAGGTGGCAGTGGTATCCCATGCAGGTGGTTGTGTGGAGAGGCTCTGATTGTTCATTTTAGAACTGAGGCGTTTATCAACTATTCCACATGCAAATATAAACCAGCAGAATTATACAATCAGCACCTTGCTGTTTCTCAGCAGGGCTCTGGCCACACAGAGGAGCTGCCGCTCTCCCACTGAGAAGTTCTCTCCGTTCTCCGTCACCTCTGAGTAGAGCGAATGAGACAGCTGGCTGACCTGAGGAAGGTCAAAGGATATAAAGATGTATAAGGTAAACTGTTCTAGTCATGTACAGTATAATTTATAATCCAACCAACTGGCAACTCACCATTTCTTTAATATGTGTCTTCTCAAGAGCTTCCCAGATCTCAGCATCAGAGTATTGATCCCACGGGTCTAAATTGCTCCTTTTGGAAATAACCATGTCATATTTTTTATGTTATGACAATGATAAATGGACCACATTTAGATAGTACTTTTCCAGTCTTATGAACTACAAAAAATGTTTTTTTTTTAACGCATATATCACCACACAAACACCTATCATATATCCGGGGATGTTTTTAGGAGGAAATGACCCATGGATTGTATATTAATGGCCAGTTGCTTTACCTCCTGGGGTGCAGCTGCCCCTGAAAATGTTACATTATCACAAGAAGGACAGCATACTCTGATACCAAGCTCCAAACAATCCATGGCCAAGATCAATTCTGACCTGAGGCCAACGGAATTCATTCCCAAAGCAGTGGTGCTGCTGAATACCCATGCCTGTCAAACTTAGCTCCCCCGTTGTTTAATTTCTTACTGAATAGCATAATTTTTCCTTTTTGTAATGGGCACACATCAGATCACTGCTGTGCACACAGAGCAGTGATCTGTTGTCTTCCAATATCTTCCAAGAGCCAATTTCAGGCAAAATTTGAAAACACGATCACAGACATTGAGTGACTACATGGGAAAAAAAGCCTGCTCGTTTTTGATGTACAAAATGTGCATTTAGAACTTTAAACAGATGGGCTGACTATAGGCACTTTTGAGGAAAAGAGTAGCCATCTGTGTAGAGAGGGAGCACTAAACACATGCTGACCACCTGGTTGCACAACTGAAACAGATTTTCCATTAAAGCAGCTGCATTAATTGCTAAAATGTAGGTGTTTTTTGATATGATTTTTGGCCAAAAAGCATTTTTAAGCCAGACCAATGCATCAGCCACAGTGATTAAAAGTGGAAGTAATTAACATTGGATTACCTAATAGTACCGATGAAGAGCACAGGCTCTTGAGGAATGATGGCTAGCTTACTCCGCAGGTCATCCAGACCAATCTGTGCAACATTGATTCCGTCAATGATAATAGAGCCTCCAGTCAGCTCCACAAGTCTGAACAATGCTACACCTAGGGAGGACTTTCCTGAAAACAAATATAGAAAAGATGCTGTGTTAAATAATTTAGACACAGATGGAAATGGAAGCTGAAAACGCCACCGGCTGGTAAACTGAAAAGGTCAGTCGTACCTGATCCTGTGCGGCCCACAATGCCAATGGTTTCTTCAGGCAAGATAGTGAAGGACAAGTTCTTAAGCACCAGCGGCAGATCATCGCGATAGCGCAGCTCCACATCCTGAAAGGTGATCTTTCCCTCCTGAGGCCAGGAGGGGGCAGGAACGGGTGCCTCAGGACTTTGTCTATGTGCTTCGCTCTCAAGACTCTTAGATAAGGAAAAGGTGATGGTATCTGGCATTAATCTGTAAATCTCTGTGTAGGGGCAAGCCCCCTAACTGATTTGTAGTGATTTTCTTTCTGTGAGATTTGCTTGGCACCTAAGAAGAAAAACTTGAGCTGTCTTTGTGGTTTGATGGCTGTTGTGTGACATAAGCTCTGCCATGTGCTGTGGAGTGTGTTAATACTGCACAGTGGGTTTCTATCTGGGTTTACCACACATTCCTAATCACATGCACACAACACACACACACACACACACACACACACACACACACACACTTGGACCTGCCAACTGCCCTGAATCAAAATGTTCTCATATATCTCATATGGTCTGGGCTGGTGGTGTTATTCCAGACATAGTGTTATACAATCCACCTGTCTCACTGTGCTAATCAATGCTCTTACCTTTATATAATGATTGATCCTCTCAACAGAAGTAAAGCGAGCTTCTGTCTCTGTGAGGAGTCGCACAGTAAACTGAAACAAACCAGTCAGCTGGAAGTGAAAGAAAAGCAGAGGGGTAAAAAGGTTAATGATTAACACTGTCACGCCAATTACTATGAAACACTCGCTATTTATGTGCGCTGCTTCCCTTCAGCAATTGAGCAATAAAACTACTAACAATTTACAGCCTAATAAACAGGTTCGCTGATATGGCTCCTTCACAATCTTTAATCGATTTCAATTCTCTGCCACGGCCGTGTCGATTATAACATGCACTAAAGAATTGAATGTTTTAAAAAAATAACTAAACCAAATACTGGGCAAGGAGAAAACAAACATATTTCTAAGACATGCTGCGAAAATAACCCTGTGTGTGTACAGTAAAGAGAATGTGTTAAACCAAGATCATGTAACCTGTGCTAAGCAACTGCCACTTCATGCAGGGCTGTAAGCTAAATATTAAGTAGATAGCAGCTAAAATGTTACAGAATAAAATAGATAAAATATGTATTTTATAAACATGTTTTGTGCTCTCAAAAGCACAATTTAAGCTGTCTTTTTAAATTGATAAAGCAAACATTAGAATCAGGTGAAGATACAGTGAATAACAATGATCACCCTGTACAGTGTTCTGTGTTCTGCTTTGAACCTTTGGATTGTGGCATTCCTGGCAATGGTTACTTTGTGGTTATATAACTCCTGCTCAAACAGACCAGGCTCACCCCCCCATGGCAGCAAGTAGAACATACACAGTAAAGAATTTGTTCAGGACTAACTTGAAGGTCACAGCAAAGAGCTCCCAGTGTTGACCAAAATCCCAGTCCGATTAAGCATCCGAAGGATGCGCCAGCAACAAGCCCTATCCACAGAGGCCCCACTCCAGATCCCACAGGACCCAAAAGCTCTAGGTACGTACTCAGGGTGATCGGTGTATATTTAGACAAATTTCAACTCACATTTAAATCCAAAACAGTTAGAGAGGCTTTTAGTTTACCCTTCCTATGTAGCCCGGAGCTTCAAACTGTCAACTTTTTGCCTTTCAGAGGACCAAAGGTGCAAGCGTCTCTGCACATTCTGTGTTACTACATGAGTTTGTTTACAAACCTGCACTGCATACGATATGGCCAGGCCTGCGTAGGCTGGAGGCATGTGATTGTGCATTAAGACAATGAGCAGTGCTACAGCAGTGATAAAGGGAGATACTGATGAGGTCCAGGCGGACAGCTAGCCAACGCATTGCACAGTTGAAGAGGTAGTTTGAGGCCTGGTTTGTGTCCAGCAGTTCCCGATATCTGAACAAAAAAAAAAAAAAATGGAGAGAGATACTGTAAACTAATTTCAGCCAGAGCAAAAGCAAGCAGAGCTCTGTACTCTCCTGCTTGCTGAGGGAAAATATTCTGGTATGGCGTCTGGTATATTTACTAGTAGAGGAGCAAACTGATAAACTACAAGAGCAATAAGACAGATAAGATGAAATTAAAGTTTAATGATGTCCATTGCTAACATTATTCTCACCTTTGGAGGAAATCATGCTCTTCTTCCATAGGCGTGGATGGTAGAGAGTCCTTGAAGGCTGCTGGTGATATGAGAGGTGAATGGTGATTGGCTGATGTTCTCCAGGCGCTTTAGCTCGCGAAGCAATACCCTGCAAATGAACAATGATAATCTTTGCATTAAATGTCCAAGGAATTCACATTTTTATTTATAACATGCAGCTGAATATTGATGACTGCAAATATTACTGTTTCCACTGTGTATACATCACAGAGGCAGATGTATGGCAACTCCAGAAATACATTAGAACTAATTTATGTTTTGATTTGTAACCCTAAATGGTTATGAAAATCCTAATGAGTCGGCACACTGCAGAGCTGTAAAGCCTCCACTCATCTTAGTCTCATTTGAATGAAAATTGTAAGGCATTGTGAGAAAATACGCCCTAGCATGTGCGGGGTAAATGGTTCAAATGAATTACATTCAACAGGAAATCACAAAAGACGAGCAACACTACGTGCAAAAGAGACAATTTTATGAAACGCAAGAGAAATGTTTGGTTTGAGAGCCAAAGCACGTATGTTACATTTCAGTTAAATTGAAAGTGAAGATTTCAGCCACATTTTTACTTTACTTACAACCTTGGAGGGAAAACTGGCATCAGATGTTAATACTGGAACACAAGTGAGAAGTAAAGGAGTGCAAAATGCATCAGCTTTAATCATCCAAGCGTGCGGCAGACAAATTATGATGACGGACAGAGAGGGATATGGTCCAAAACATGGCACCATTTTTTTTCTTACTTCCCTACTGTTTCCCTCTAGCTGATGCTTGTGCAATATTATAAGCAGTGTCACACACACACCCAGCCAGACATCAGATTCACCATCCAAGGCAAAGTGTCGGGGAGAGTTTTACTGACAGAGGTGTGGTGTCTTTCTACTTTTAGATACCAAGAATGAATGAATGGTGCATGGGAATTACACATCTCCTATGAATCATTCAGTTTTCTCATAAAAAGCAGAGAAGAGAGACGGAAGGAACATGACACTTCCTCGCTTCGAGGCTGTGATCCAGACAAACATGTTTATGCCCTGGGCAGCTCCATCTCAGAATTCAATAAAAGGCTGCTTTAGAAGTGGGTAATTTCAATGGGAGATCTAGGTTGATGTAACATCCATAAATATCCTGGGATGTCGTGACTTTGTCAGATACAGTATTTCACCCTTTTCAACAGCATTGCCAAGGGTCATTACTACCTTTCAGTGACAGGTGGGGGATCATCGCTTCCTTCTGCATCTCATCTGCTGTTTAATCAACATTCATCACAAATTCCTCCTGCATTACCCGGAAGTAAAATGTTTCTTTAAAGATGAATGAAGATGTTTAGTAATGTAGTAATCCCTCAAGAGACAAAATGGTGTCAAATCTGATTAAAGTTATCAAGAATTCCGGTTTATGTTGAGGCAAAATATCAAGCAAGACATATGGAGAGTGGGAGGGGAAGTTTTTGAGCTCCCTGCCTTTAAAACTAAATCTGACTCTAAAAATATTTATAAATACTGTATATCAATACATTTTATATTTGTCATTGTGATGTTGTTGTAACAAAAAAAAAATCACAAATACTTGTACTTTTATGTGCTTAAATCTAAATGTGATTTCAGACTTTACATCAAAACAGCAATGACACAGAGGATTGTGATCATCTTGATCTCACTGACAGAGGAAATAACAAGATGCTCTGGTTATTTCCCAAGACTCCAGTGAGCTGTTGTTTCCCTCAGCGGCTTCACCTATATTGCACAACTTCTGCAAAAACATATATAATGACTAAAGCAGAGTCATCAGACCATTCACAGTGCACTTGCAACATTTACTCTGGAACAGATACACACTTCAGATGAAGATTATTTCAGTGCCTCTTTCAGTGTTATTTACCTTAAGCAGTCTCTCTCTATGTTCTGAGAACAACTCCATATTAAACAACACTGAGCAAAACATGTTTTAAAATGCCCACTAACCTTCAAACTTAGGGGGTGTATTGTTGGGTAACTGAATAAGTGTAGTATTAAGTTAAACATTTTTTGATGAGCAGTTCTCATGTTTTGGCTAAGAGTGGTTCTCTGTTCCCAGCCTTTTCCCCAGAGTGAATGATGCCTGCTCACATTGGTGTTTGGAAACAGCAACAGATCTCCAGACTTTCTGACAGCATTTCAAAGTTTTCCTTTGGACATTTCCTGCTTTTTCACTCATTTTCAGTCTAGTCCTTGTACCTGACCATTTTCAGAGGAATTAGTTTTGGGTTTTTTTGCTTGTTTGTTAAGCCACTTAATGATCCCTGAATCATTCAAGC
This sequence comes from Pterophyllum scalare, assembly GCA_024447675.2. Classification (NCBI taxonomy): domain Eukaryota; kingdom Metazoa; phylum Chordata; class Actinopteri; order Cichliformes; family Cichlidae; genus Pterophyllum; species Pterophyllum scalare. Next base: position 35,934 of record JAMQGT020007167.1, read on the forward strand.
ATTGCAAAAGCACCTAATTCAAGGGATGAACCACTGTTGTGTCTATACAAACAGACAACTTGACAAAGAACCAATTTTAAGTTGTGTCTTTAGGCACTTTGTTACTAGCAGCCTGTTGCTAAAGTAAGGGAAACGGGAAGAAAAGGCTGCCAGATTAGACGAGAATTGGATTGAAAATTAATGGCAACAGGTCTTATGGACCTGAAATCTTTGGTTCAAATCATCATCAACATGTATGGAGTCAGGTCAGGAGAGAGGTACAACAGTGACTGTCTGCAGCTATCTGTAAAACACATTGGAGGCTCTATCATGAACTGCTGCATTTCAACCAGCGGTGTTGGCTTGACTCAACTGATGGAATTATGAATGCAGAAAAGCATCATCAGATTTTGATGCACCATGTAATACCATCTGGAAAGCGTCTGATTGGCAACGGCTTCATTTTTTAACATGACATGATCCTAAACGCACTGCCAATGTGGTAAAAACATACCTGGGGCCAAACAAAAGGCGGTCAATATCCAAAGATGAGCTTTAAATGTCCTTCAAGAAAGCCTGGAGAACTATTCCTGAAGACTACTTGAAGAAAATACAAGAAAGCCTATCTAAGAGAGTCAGACTGTGTTGAAGAATTAAGGTGGTAATAACAAATATTGACTTTCAAGCTTGTTAGAATTGTACAGCGTCTGTTTGGTTTTTTTTGCCTTATTTACTATGTTTCCATGGATGTTTGTACATGTTTCAATAAATAACTGAACCCATTTCATAACCAAATATAAACATGAGGGGTAGCTTGAGACTTCTGCACATCCACACATCGTTGCGAGGATATTCATTGAAAATAACCCCAAGTCACTTACCACTAAGTTCAGCCATCACAAAAATGTGACAAGGCCTTACCCTAACAAAAAACTAAAGCTAATTCCATCTTCTAAGCTTATAAGCCTCAAACAGGCCTTTGAAGTCCTGAGGAAAAAGGAGATATAACAGAAACTTCTACCATTTACAAAATGTCATCACTCTGAGGGTCTGAAATTCAAACTGGTTCTCCCACAGAAAGCTAGACAGTTCTATTTAATTTCATGTATTTTTGGTATTTGGTTTCATGTGATAAATTACTTCAGTCACTTATAATGTTAAGATGAGCCCCCCGGTCCCATCCTTATAGCTGGATTTAATTTACTTTATGCAAGCATCTAACAAATTCCACTAAAATGTGCATACCTTTAGCTTTTATCACTGCTAGACTCTCTGGACTCACTTAAAAGTGTTGCATTTTAAAACCAGAGCCAGTAAAAATTAGGGGTGTTCTCTCAGTGGAACAACAGATGAAACACATATAAAATAAAACAAAAATGCAAAAATGTATATATATATATATATATATATATATATATATATATATATATATATATGTGTGTGTGTGTGTGTATATATATATATATGTGTGTATATATATATATATATATATATATATATATATATATATATATATATATATATATATATATATATGTGTGTATATATATATATATATATATATATATATATATATATATATATATATATATATATATAAATTATCACCCTAACTTTAAAGCTCTACAGCTGTTTTTTTTGCCCATGTTAGCTCTGTGTGTTAAGCGTCACACTTACTGCACACTCTTCACTTTTATCAGCTCCATTTAGAGGAAATAACAGGCAGCTGTCAGGTATAAAAATACAACTCACTGGGGAAAACAATTCACTGCTCTCCATTTACTTTGCATTGCATAAAGGTATCTTCTTGTCAGTTCCGCCTGCTACAAAAAAAAAAAAAAGACTCAAAGCATCTGTGTGGTGGGAAGAACTACCAAGAGACTACAGGACCCAGAACTTTTATGTACTTATCAAAGTGGGAAGAATGGAGAAATTGTGTGATCATGACACTTAATATGCCTACACTCTCCTCCAAAAGTGAACAGTGAGGCCAAGCCCTTTTTTTTCTGCTGTAGCCTGAAAACATTTGGATTTGGCATTAAAAGATGAATACGAGACAAAAGAGCTCACCTGTTATTTACATCTGGATCTGATACACAGTTTAGAAGATAGAACCTTTTGCCTGAACCCTGCCCATTTTGCATATGAGCAAAGGTACTGACAAGTGTGTTTTGTCACCCAGGTGTGTCTTGTTACACTGATTACTGATTAACAATAAATCGTGCTAAATTTCTATGCTCAGTTTCAGATTTGGGAGATCCTTCATCGTGCAGCAAGATAATCACTTAAAACATACTGCCAGAACTACAGAGGAGTTTATCAGAGGCAGGAAGTGGGAGGTTTTAGATTGGCCTTGTCAATCTCCAGTGTTAAACCCTATAGAGGATGCATTTGACCTGCTAAAGAGGAGACTGAAGGGAGTAACCCCCCAAAAACAAACAACAGCTGAAAGAGGCTGCAGTGAGAGCCTGGAAAAGCATCACAAAAGAAGAATGCAAAAGTTCAGCAACGTCAGTGGGTCATAGGCTTGATGCAATTTATTGCAAGCAAAAGCTTTATTCACTTTAATCTATTTTGATAAAATGGGTGGGTTCAGACAAAAGGTGCTATCTTCTGAACTGTGTATCAGATCCAGATGTAAATGCCTGGAAATAAAAGCTGAGCTGTTGATCTTTGGTCCCAATGCTGAGGCCAATGCCTCACAGTTCCAATACTTTTGGAGGGCAGTGTACACATGCAGCATTTTTTTTCATGAACCCAGTCTTTCAAAAGTGGATACAAGTGCCAAAATTAGCATTTGCCCTTCTGGAGCCATTAATTTGAGCAATCCTATTAGCCACTTGAATTTTTCAAATTTCCAAATTTTCTAAATTAATTTTCAACTTAGGAAACAGCTCTTTTACTACAGACTGGATCGATTATACAGAGTTTACTCTTGATTTTTTAATAAATTTGTAACTTCAAAAACCGATCTTTATCTTTTTTTTTTAGATGAGAACTGAGTAACTAATGTAAGGGGTCCAGCCGCGGCATGTAAATGAAGTAAAAAGTATTATTTGTACTACTACACCCCTGTTTGCAAATTATATATAAAAAACCCCCACTTCTGAGTAGTTTCAGACTTCTAAAGCTGACTTCTACATAACAGAACAGCGTAGGGAGGTAGGACAAAACTGTAATGAGATATGCTGCAGTGGTGTATAAACCCTTGAGGAGTGACAACAGGTGAGTGGAGAAAAGCGCATCACATGAAGTACTCCAGCAGTCTGAGCCTAAAGCAGCCTATAGCAGTATAACCAAAGGATAGTTCAATATCAGCAAAAACATTTTAACAGTGTGCAATTTACATTATAGTGGAATGTGAACCATTCAAAAAGCTTTGAGTAACACTAGTAGCTTGCTAACAAACAACTAACATTAGTTTCTTAGCTCTAACTAGATACAGGGTGTTAAAATAATCCTTTGACACCGTGAAATCTTTTTGTTTTTCATAACATGGAGCTGACTGTACGTACATTGTCTCCATTGTACTCTCTGGACTAAATGGAAACATTCAAAATTACAACAGGAGTATTAAAATGTCTGACCTTGGAAACACGATTGACAATGCAGAGGAAGATTCCCAGAGGCAGGATTGAGATTAGGAACCAGGGGAAGACAATGCCCACCATTCCCAAGCAAAACAGCACCAGGGACAGGTTCTGCAGCAGCATTTCAGCTTGCATGGTGAGACGCACATCCACTGTGGGGAAGAGAAACAAACTAAATCTGATGCACTATACAGAGTTTGAAAGAAATGTTCTCTGTATGTTGCACTAAGTGTTGTTTGTCAGTAGAAAATATGTGAATAGCAAAAAAACAGCAGAGTCTGCAAAAGTATTAAACCCAACCATCCAAAGAAACAACAGCTTCACAAATCAACATGTCAAGCAAAGACACCAGTGAAGTGGATAACAGAGAGCCACTCACTAGGGAAAATACTCCATGTCAAATCACACTGTGTCTTGGCACTACACCTTGTCAACCAGGGTGACTTCACTGACTGAAAGCTCTCCTGGGGGAAAGGTTCACAGTCAAGACAAATCAAGCCTCACCCTCGTCCATGTCCCTGGAGAAGCGGGTCAGGATACGACCCAGAGGTGTTGTATCAAAAAAGTGCATAGGGCTGCGGAGGATCCGGTTGAACAGCTTGTCGTGGAGCACAGAGGCAGCCTTCACCGTGCACTGTCAACACAGACGACATGTTGTGCTTGAACATGAGACTTGGCAAATGTAAACAACTTTAGGAAACATATGGAAACAATCATTGCTTGGATAAACAGACAGTTGGAGGAAAACTGTCTGTCAGTGGGCTCAGTTTTAAACCTCAAAGTGCATGATGGGTAAATACAGTGAAACACATATGTTGTCTGGGTGTTATAAATGATACATATGCTAAGCATGTGTACACTGGTGGGTAGCCTTGTGCCTTCTTGCACAAGGCACTGCTGTCAAATCTTAATTTATAATGAGTTTCTGGGAGGCTGACATAAAGGTCATGACCTAATGCGCAAGAGACATTTCAACAATTGGATAGAAATTACATGTGGCAGCAGAGAACAAATTAATTCTATTAATGGAATATTTAACACTCACAAAGATCTCATCACAGCTAGAGGTAAAAAAAGATTAGCCATCTTTGAAAAATTAGCAATTTCAAGTGGCACACATTAACATGGGGACCTAACCTCTGCAGCGCAGTGTCAGGATGGGTTAGCTTGAAAATGAGAATGCACACCCGAGGGGGTGCTGAAATACATGAGTGCATGTACGCACACACACACACACACACACACACACAGCTTCTTTGTCTCCGTTTCCCTCACAAGAAGACAGATTGACACACATGCAGCTGCTGTAAAGTTGTGAGACACAGCAGTGAACGGATAAACGGACTTGGCCTGCAGGCATTTTCAATTATAGCACTGGATCCATGAGAGCATGAACAAATGAGAGTATAGACATCCAAGGAGGAGCACTATTTAGCCGTAAGGTACTAAATTGTCAGAAATTTTGCTTCATTCTAAAGTTCATTAGCGGTTAAGGGGACAGAAGGGGAAAACAAGGAAGGAAAGAGGCTTACCTTCACAAACACCACCCCTCTGATTGTCTTCAGAAATAAAACAGCTCCCATGGAGATGATGTAAACAGTTGAATAGTACTGAATATGAGGGTTGAGTCTCATGCTGTTGCTCACTATTGTTTCATTCACTGAGATTAATGATGTGTTCTGAGGGCAGATGGAGCAACAAATTACAGGCTGACAAAAAAAAAATCCCATTTGGCCTCTAATGAAATTGAGAAAAGCACACTTTGGCTCACAAAAAAAAAAAAATCATGAAAAATCAGTCCGTTTGGTGGCGTTTGCCATTCCAAGCACATTTGTCAACAGCAGCCGACTGCTTAGCTGCACATCTGTTTCTTCACCGCTCACTCTTGTTTTTAATTAAGTTTACTGAGGTGCTGTTACTTTTTTAATCATGCACATTCAGATTAATGCTCAGTCGGCTGCCACAACTCATTCAAGCATAGTAGCTATTTTTCTTTTGGGAGCCAAACACACACTACAGAGAGGCCAGTATTGTAGGAAAACAGAGTCATCTACAACTCACCCCGCTGCCCTGTCTGATCCAGTGGCTCAGCCACCAGTTACTGAAAGCTATGCAGCCTGTGGTGGAAAGGAATAAGAAAATGTTGATGAAGAAGACTACTGGGCCTCCTGCTGCTTTGATGTAGGCTCCATAAACAGACCACGCGACTGAACCAGAGCCTCTCTCTTCAGCTTTCATCAGTGGTTCTAAATAGAACAACCAGAAAGAACATACTTAGGAACCATTCTCACTTAAAACAGCAATTTACATGTGAAGCATGAAATGGGGCAGATTTTCTCACCTCCTTTCTTGCTTTCCACCTTTGGTCTGACCTTGACAACATCAACTGCACTGTCAGCCTCATTTCCACCTGCTCTCTGCTCTTTGTTTTTTAGTTTCTCTTTCACTAAATTCTGAGAGACAAAAAGGGGAGTAGGGGGGGGGGAGATCTGACACATGCCACCACCAGAAATGATAAAAGCCGTAACCCTGCAAGTTATTAAAACAGAGATATTGGTGACATGGTCTTTAGCAGCTCACCAGTAAATCAATGTACACATAAATAATTAAAGGTTTTGTATGCATTAACATTTCCTTGGTACAGGGCTCGCCTATTTGGGCTTATGAATTATTCACCTTGTAATGTTCAGTTTTATTGTGTAGTGAGGGCAAAGATGCCTTATTCAAAAGAGTTGGCTTTGTTCCTTGCGTACTCCTGGCCTTACCTCCTGTTGCATGCTGTTGAATAGCGTGGCATAGTCACGGTCTTTAGCCATTAGCTGTGCATGGCTGCCGTGCTCAGCAATCTGGCCGTCCTTCATCAGAATAACATCATCACACTCAGGCAGATACTAAAAAATAAATACATAAAAAAGAGGAAAAAGAGCAAGGGGTTAATTTTGCAGACATTCTGTGGACTTCTGAAGGTTCAGACTTTTTATTAGTTGATCGCTGGAGAAGCAAAATCCCTCATCATTAAAAAAAAGCCTAAAAGACTGAGTTTGACAAAAAGAATTGAAATATTTTAAAAGAGCGGAAACTGCAAAAATACACTGAGGTTAATTGTTGGAATTTTACATGTGATCTTTACCTGCAGCTGGTGCGATACAAAGAGTATGGTTTTGCCTTTAGCAGCACCCCGAATGGCTTTACTGAAGATATGGGAGCCCACACAGGCATCAACAGCACTGAGAGGGTCATCCAGGAGAAGAATGGGCCGCTCACTGTAGATTGCACGCGCCAGGCTCACTCTCTGACACTGCCCTCCACTCAGGTTGGCACCCCTCTCACCAATCTAAAAAGAGAAAATAAAAATAAATTCTTCACAAAACTCTCCTCATGCTGAAACTGAAACTGCTGTGCATGATATTTGAGAAATCAATGTTTTCAGAGCTGACATTTTGTTACAAAGAAACAGATACCTCTGTCATGTCTCCATATGGGAGCGCTGCAATATCTGGGAGAAGACAGCACGCTTCCAGCACTGCATTGTATCTGATGTGAAAAAGAATATGCAAAATTAGAGATAAATTTCCACATTTAGGGGTTCTTCCTTTATAACATGGTTATACAATAGCTATTCTTACTTGTCTGGGTCGTACTCATTTCCAAACAAGATATTCTCCTTGAGAGAGTCATTCAGAATCCAGGCTTGCTGGGAAACATATGCAAAGCAACCGTTGACAGCCACATTTCCTTCTAACAGTGTCATCTAAAACACAAAAGAATGAAGGTTGGGAGCAGAGAAAATACTTGAAAAAGTCATTTTCAGATTGTAGATTGTTCTGTGGCATTGTGTGTGACTGAAAACTTCGGCAAGAAAAGCTGTCCTTGTTGTTATTCATGAGTTGCTCTGGGTTACCTGAGTTGAGTATTCACTTGAATCTCACCTGTCCCAGCAGAGCAGACAGAAGAGAGCTCTTTCCACTCCCAAAACCTCCACAGATTCCAACCAGTGACCCCTTGAAAAGGAAAAACAATGGCATTCTGGGAATTACATACATAATGGGGGTCAAGTTTTGTAAACGGGGCTGAATTTCCAAACTCATATTTTTTCTCTACCAGAGTTCATGTGGGTGAAAATCACCTGCCATTAGTGTTCTAGGGTTAAAATAATCTTATACTTTTAATTATCTTATACGGGGCCTTGGTACAGACCCTCAGTTCATTCTCTGGTTGAAAAAGTTGTTTTAGCTCCCCTTTCCATTCTGTCTTCTGATTGGCTGCCCTTTACAATAAAGAAGATTCGATCTGCAGGTGGGAGGGGCTTCTGTAGATTACCTCGCCCACCGATAGGTGGAGGAAGGTTATGTTTTCGGTCATGTTTGTCTGTCTGTCAGTAGGATAACAGTAGGATGAAAATTTGTCGGGGTGTCAGCACATGGAAAATTTGGGGTAGGTGAGGTATACGTTGTACTGATTGTGCTTCTAGTTACTTAATGCTTTGGCCATGTTTACTATGAGCACCCACAACTGTAACAGGACAGAAAATTAGGAAAAGCATAACAGTCCCCTTTTAATCCACTTGCTTATGTGTTTGTGGTGTTACCCTCTTTATACGCAGGTTAATTCGGTGCAGAGACTTGTGCAGTGGGGGCCGCATGCTTTGAGTGGAGGAGATGGTGCTTTGTGGACTCTCCTGCTCCATATTTGTGAGGAGACTTTGCACGTTGGGGTTTTCCTTGTTTCCTTTGCCATCCTCTGTGGAAATGTACAGGCTGAGCTTCTCTCTTCGCAGGACATGCTTCATTGCTCCTCGCTTCTTGGGAGCAGGGTTTGGTTTTGTAGCCGGTGAGTGCGCCTTTTCCCAAACCAGCGTGGCGTTTTGAAATTCCACAGTGTTGCCAGGATCCTCCATTTTGACTGAAACCTTCTCTCTGTCATCAATCATGAAGAGCCTCTGTGGAGTCAAGCATGATTTTTTTCATTTATTGTATGTTTACATGTGGTAAACAGGTTATGTACTACAAAAATTTTAAAAATAAAGAAATTAAAAAAATTGCTCCGTAAATAAAATAATCACATGAAATGCAGAAATGTTTTTTCATTAAGGAAATTATTACATTTTAATAATTAAAATAATAATTAAAAAAATAACGTTCTTAAAATTATTTATTTATTCATCTTTAATCTCCCAGTTTACTTAGTGTTTACAAATTTAATTTAACAAACTGCGCTTAACCCTGCATTATGATTTTTGGCTCCAGAAAAGCTGATCACAGTTTGATGTTTTGGTGTTTAAGTAGCACTTTAGACCCTGAGCCTTTTGGTGCACCTTTGCAGAGACACCTTCTTACTGCTGGCTTTCTCGCCAACATGTGAATTTTACCATGTGCTTGGAAAACAGTCACAAATGTCAGGGACATTCAAATAAATGGGTGAGTGTGTCCAAACTTTTGTCAAAACACACAGAAGGCAACAGTTATTCTATCATCCTTTACATGAAATACGATTATTTATCCATCTTTACACGACACTTGTCCGTCCTTCTCACCTGAAATCTTTTGACTGCAACAGCGCCCTCTGACAATGACCTCATGGCCAGTGGTGTGACTTTCAGGGCAAAGGTCATGGAGTTGAAAACTGCAACTACAGTGAAAGCCTGAGGTAGGATGTGTAGAGATAGAGACAGTTATTCACAGTTTTTATTTATTTTTATATATATGTGTATATATATATATATATATATAGTGTCCTCTTGCCATTCTGATGACAGAAAAAAATCTGAATTATTTGGGCCTGCTCAGTATTTTTATACATGTCTGAAAGCATAATTGGCATTTATTGCATTTAGGGTTTATTATTTTTCTCATTAACCTGTCACAGATCTGTAGATTTTTATATATAGATACCTCAGCTGCAGTCAGGTCATAGCCCAAGGCCATATGTAAGGTGAAAGTGCACACGCTTGCGATCACCACAACAATAGGAGACAATCCCACTGTGATACTTTGGACATTCCCAGCTCTCTCCAGTATGCCCCTCTCTTCTAACCGTGCCTCTGTTGAGGAGATTAGAGAGACAGATGATATAAAGGAAAGAACAGACACAAAGAATGTGAGAGCGAAGTAAGGGTTGAGTGACTCCCAAAGAGTTGGCAAGTCAATCAACACCACCATCAGAGTCACTAACCAACACAGTAAGCACACAGATATAGATACAAGAGAGGACAGGAGCCTTGCTCTTCAAAGGGGCTTCAAAACCTGGTGATCCCTAAAACTTTTCAAGTCTAATTCCTAAATTCTGACCCTCTTGTCCATGTTTGTATATCCCAATTGCACGGGCTTGCTGCTTTTGAGTGAACACTAGAACAGTGAAAGCTTGTTCATCTATGAGAACTTCATTGTCCTTATTCCCTATTGGGGTATATGTTTTCCTGCATGAACCACAAGGGAGGAGTCAGGCAAAAATGCTGACTGTAAATGTAACAACAGTAGAAACTAAGACTCATTTGCCATTGAATACCAATTTATTATTGTTAATATAACAGGTAATCACAGGACAGCAGTGAAAGAGAGTCTCAGCTGGCTAATTGGAGAAGATTAAATAAGAAAAATCATCCTTATCCACAACCTAGAGCAAGGACCTCACAAGAAAAGGCCATTGCTTAGTCATGAATAAGTAGAGCAGCCTTGACAGCCATTTAAGGTATCATAAGGCTCCAAACACTTTGCAAATTAATCTTGAAGCCCAGGGATTGAAACTGCCTTTGATTATAGACGACTGGACACTTAAACAGAGCAGGTTAATGAAAATGGATTAAGGGGCAGGGTTATCATGCCAGTTTGCTATGAGGACAAGTCTAATTTTAGACAATAAACTGCTCATTTAGTCACTAATTTGCATGAATAAAAGATGTCCAAGTGAAGTGACACTTTATTCAGAGTCTAATAAATGTGCTGAATTGCACAAAGTTCTCTGATCTTTACCACAATCAGGAAATGAGCAGTGTATTTATCGCTGAGTCACGGAGGAGCACGACTGCCACTCACTGTGAATGTTTTTCGCAAAGGCATTTTCCCAACAATACATCTTGATGAACTTTATGCAGCCCAAGATCTCGTTCATCAGCCTCACGCGCCGGTCAGTGACCGCCAAACACTTCTTGCGGAAATATGCCGTCAGCCTCGATGCAAGCATCTGTCCAGATGGGAATGGGGGAAATGATGACAGGAGAAATAAGTGGCGGAGGAGGAAATGAAAGCAGACATAATCACATTAGCTGTGCTGCAGGCCTGTCTAGGGGACCAGAGTGATAAACGCCTTCCCCATCAATACCAGGGTCTCTGGCTGTCAGGCTACAGCTTAGACTGAGTGTAATTTGACAATAACAGGTACAAAGTTGACAGGAGACTGATAGCCACAGAGTTATGGTACTTTTAAAAAGTGTCTGTTTGGTTCTCCAATAATCTAAATTAACTTAAAGATTTTAAAAACATGACCAATTTTCTCTTTAGCTAACCAAATTAATTACAAATTCTAATTTGAAAATAATGACTCAGCAACAATACAGGCCTCTAGTCAGTTAATTTTGGTAAAACCTTTTGAAACTGCTGTAAATATGTTGCTGTGGACCTATTACTTACCTTACAAATTTATCCAAGACAAAGTTGCCATGTGGGACAATCAAGTTCATTCTTATCATATCTTACCATATCTTACTTTCTACTAATTATCACACCGGTAGATTCTCACATTAAACATGAGGAAAGGTTAAAATAGTGTCAGCTTATGTATTTGCAATGAACCAAAATGCTTCCCTCTGCCCTAAATGCTCCATCTCTAATAGTTTTTTCTACTGCTGGATTTGTATGCCACAGAGAGCAAATATTCCTAATATGGTCACCTAAGGCACACCACCCTCAGAGGGAGGATGGGTGCAAAAGGAGAGGAGCTCAAACAGCTTGTTTCAGACAGAGGATGAAGTGAGGTGCTGCACTAAGGCTCAGTACAAAATAAATAAGGAATATTTTGAACTGTGACTCATGCAAAGCTACTCAAGCAGAGTCCAGGAATAAAAAATATGGAGATGGAAATTAGAATAATAGGTCCACTTTAAAAAGAATGACAGACACACAATCATTTTTTTCCATTCTTTGCCTCTGTTTCAGATGTCGTACCATGATAGGGTAAAAGATGATGAAAATGGCTGACCCCACCAGAGCCGTGGGTCCCAGGAAGTATGTAGTGTAAGACAGACCCAGTATTCCCACCAGTGGCCCTCCAGCCAGCAGGCAGCCCATACACACGGCTTCAAAGAGCCGCTGGCCATCACTGGAGCAGATGTTGATCAGCTAGGTAGAGAGATTTGCATTACAGATTGCTTTAAAATTCCTCAGTGAACCAAATATCACCACTATTACTATAAAAACAATTTTATGAATACAGCTATCGTTATTCCCACATTTACTTGTTGGACAATGATTCCTCTTAAGCTGAGTAATGACTAATCTTAGACAGCCTCCCCTCCCTCAGGCTATGGGATTTGCTGAAATCTAAGCAGGAGTCGTGTAAGAGCAGAAATTAAATCCATCTCAATCATCTGCATGTGCTGCCCGGCAGCGAGGGATGATTTCTTTAATTTGAAGAGGAGTCCCCTCCAGGGTTATACCACCTACCTCGCCTGGACTGATGTCTTTAGTGCCGCGCAGGCAGAAGGATCTTCTGGAAGGCAAAAGTAAGAGCAGCCCCACGGAGGCGTGTTGCAGTGCGGTAATTGACGGCCCACGTGAAGCCCAGAGACCAGGAGCGCATCAGTTCTATGAGGAAGATCCCGGCTACCAGAGACAGGCCATACCACATGGATCTCTCTGAGCTCTGGGAATACTCCAGCAGAGCTCTAACTAGGATAGACTGCCGACAAAGAGAGAGAGAGAAAGGACAGAGTTGGAAAAAAGAAAACACAGAGAAAAGGTAGCAGTGGCAAAATGGAAAACAATAACAACAAAAAGACACGATATGATGGAAATAAAGTAGGAGAAAGAGAATAAAAAGAACAAGAAACACAAAGGGAATATTTATTTTGTGCTCGTTTAGATATGTAAAAATTAGATGGTAACCTGTTCCACTGCAGAAAGAACACTTACAACATTGCTTTGTCATCAAGTGCACTAAAGAGAAAAAAAAAACCCCACAAGAATGTGAGACAAATGTGTCATTGTCTCAGAACTAAATCCAGTTAATGCTATTAGTTGTGGGTAGTAGCAATTACATAGTATGCACACAAGACATCAAAAGAAACAGCTTGGAGCAAAAGGAAGAATGAAACTCACTCAGACATGCCACAAACTGAGAACTTCAAACATAATTACCCTTCAGTTTACTCATAATTTCTGATAAGGAATGTTTAGAAATATTGACACTTTGAAAGTGTTCTCTGATAATCATCTGAGAGCTGTTTTGGAGAGGAATCTAAAGCTACAAGTGTGCCACATAAAAAGTCCTGCACATATCTGGATCAAAATGTGACTGGGTACAAAACAGCTAATCTATGGTATTAATATGACTCTCAATATCTAAGGCTTTGCAATCTCCCAGTATGTTTTCATTTCAATTTCCAGACCAGCGTGAAACAGGATAAAGTGATTTTTTGAAAATACATGGACTTGAGGCACCAAGCCAGAAACCATTCTGAAAGGCATTTTAGCAGACTCAGCAAAAAACAGAAAAGAGAAAGAAGGATTTAGACTGTACTCACGGGCCCAACAAAGCCGGGCACCATTGTGAGAAGCAGGGAGAATATGGCCACCAGCATACGGGTTTGGCAGAACCTCCAAAAGACTCTTGTCAGGGATGCCCCTCTCGCCCACTTCGTTTGAGCTCCTCATGCCACAGATATTCAAGCCTGGAACCAAAACCCAGGATAACAAATAGTGATAAACTATATGAGTACACAGCTCAACTAAACAGGAGTCTACTACTATACTTAATGTACATGACTCAATAATTTGTCAGACTAATTTTTCCCCACTTTTGCACATCAGTGCTATGCCATGCAGTAGTAAAGTGCCAATTAGCGCCATGTGAGGTGTAAAATACTTGGTATTTTTCCTTAAATTAGGTAAAAGCATCACTGACCAAGAAGGCAATCAGTGCAGTCACCCCGCCCATCAAATAAAATTAAGATAGCTAGGGTGATAATAATGTAAAGGTGACCTACAATATACAACCATGCATCACATAATTGGTCTGAGAAAGGTAGTATCAACCATGTTAAAGATGTGCTAATGTGCTTTTATTGCCGTATAATGCCGTTTGAAGTGGGTAAATATCTTGTTGGCTAAATGCATCATGGCTAATGACTCTATAAAGCAGCAGTCGAGCAGCTGCAGAAAGTAATTAACGCCCTAACGACTTTATTAAAAACGTATCAGCGATAGACAGAACATTATACCAGCTACACTCTCACATGGCCTGATAATTGCTACTTCAAGTCAAATGGTGCTAAATCTAAGAAATTGCAATTATTTGCGGTCCAAAAGCTGCACAGACACAGCTTGATTCATGGGAAGTGAGACCACTGTTCCTAAATCCAATCAAAGGACCAAGCAAGGAACAGTGAACAATGTAATAAAAGAACCAAAATTTTATTTATTTATTTTTTAAATAGGATGCATTTATTAATGTGAAAACTTAATACAGTGAGATTAGAAGTTTACATACAATCAAGGGCACAAATATCAGGGTAATTTTGGGCTTTTAATTATTTCTTTGATCTGTTCTTTGTTCCAGGGTGGAATGATTGTACAACATCAACATCTTTAATGCCTTTAAAAAACAAAAATTGGGTGCAGAAGTTTGGATTTATTTTGGATTTTCTCTAATCCACACAGGGTCGAAACATAAAGGCTCAAATTTATACATACATTCATTTGAATCTTTTAATAAGAGGAAGGTTCTCCAATGTCTTAATTTGACAAGGCCTGTTATTAATGGTCATTAGTTGTCATGACTGACTACAAGTGGTAGTTTCTCTTTACCAGCATAAAACTGATCTGTTTGACAGCACTCAGTGAAGCTCTAATAAAAAAAATTGTAGATTTGGGAAGATCTCTTGGAGCTATTTCCAAACAAATGCAGATTATAAGATCATCAGTTCAAAACAATTGTATCTAAGTACATGTTATGGTCAGGAGAGAGAAAGATTGAGCTATTTGGCCACAATGAGAAGAGGTATGTTTGGAGAAGTAAAGGTGAGGCTTTCAAACCTAAGAACACTGCCGCAATTGTAAAATATGATGGTAGGAGCATTGGTACATTGCACAAAGTGGATAATGAAATAATGAAAGAGGAGGACTACCTCCAAATTCTTCAACTTCACCTCAAATCAACAGCTAGATGATTTGGAACTTGGACACAGTTGGGTGTTCGAACAGGACAATGACCCCAAATACACATCAAAACTAGTTTTAGAATGGATAAAGCAGGATAACATTAAGCTTCTGGAATGGCCTTCCCAAAGCACTAACCTCAAAACTTTTGACAATTTGCGGACTATGCTTAAAAGCCAGGTCTGGGCCAGAAAATCAACCAATTTAAATGAATCAATTCTGCCAAGAAGAGTGATCAAATATCCAGCTAGAATAATGCCAGAAGCTTGTTAAAGGATACCAAAACATGCAATTTGCTAAGGGGCATTTAACTAAATATTAGTGGGTGTGTATATATTTGAGCCTGCATATATACTTTTGACTCTGTGTGGATTAGAGAAAATCCAAAATAAATTCAAATTTGCACCAACTTCTTATTTTTTAAAGTCATTAAAGAAACATGCAATAATTCCACACAAAATTACCATGACATTCATGCCCATGATGAGTGTCTGTAAACCTCTGACCACAACTGCACATCCAAAGTGATGTGTATTTAGAAACATCATAGCATGTGTGCATGTACCTACACAGAAATGGGAAAGCAGAACACCAGGGCAACAGTGTGGGCTGTAAAGCAGGAATTTTTTGCTTTTGAACAGAAATGAAATGTTCCTGACAGCCATCGTTTCAGCATGCCAGATGGCAAGCAAAGCTGATGTTGCAAGAGTGTGTTTGAGCAGGACACAGCATTCAAGGTTCGCACCTCACTGAGCAACCAACAAGTGTCAACTCTCCCAGGGTGCCTTTCCAATTTCCCGTCTTGCCATCGTTTCTGCTTTGCATCTCCATTCTGTAACTGTTCTTGCTTTGTAAACTGTGTCAGACACCCACCCAGTAGCTTTGTGCTCTTTTGCTGCTTCCCTTCTATGCGTCTTTTTTATATACACAAAGCAGCACCAGAAGCACAAAAAACACCCGGCCCTGAGCCACAATCTTTAAACAGAACAAGCGCTACTGGCAACCTACGCAGCTGTCACCAGATACAAGAGTGAACTTCCTCAAATAGTCACCCTCCTCTTTACTGCCGAGTCATGGCACTGAGACTTGACAGCACATGAGTAATGGAAAAAAACATTGGTTTCTGTTTCAGTCAGTGGCAAAAATGAAATGCCTCTTTCGTAAAACTCAAGTTTATCATAAAACATTTAAGTTCATTCATAGAATCAGTGTGCCATTACAAAGCATTTCCCAAGCTGAAGCTTGGCTTTTTATCTCACGGTCTGCCCCAGCCTGGGTCCCGTCGTTGACAGTTAGTGAATGAGACAGGGAGACACTGTGCATTGCAGGTAAGCCATTAATGAGATAATTGTCTAAGTGAAGTACAAACTCTCACTGTAATCTGTAATCTCAGCTTTTCTTAGTAGCCCTCCCCAGCCTTCATCCCAGCACAACGTTCCTGTATTGTAAATAGACAGAATGTTCATCAATTAAGTCTCAAGGTGCAGACTAACAACGTGCTGCACAAGCACACAAAACAACACATAAAACCTAAGAATAAAAAGACAGTATACATGGCAAATATAACAGCTGTATCACTGCAAAATCCCTCACTAATAATGCTGTGAATCAAATGTGTACCTTTTCTTTTTCTGTCACAATTAATCTTACCAGGGATTTAAGGAAAAACAAAAAAAGGTTTCTCAATATTTGTTAAAAAAAAAAAAAAAGCCAATCCTATCCCCAGAGACTGAAACAGTCTCACACAGTTACATATCAGTTCACCTGAACACGTCCTCAAACAGCAAGCTCCACTGGATACTCTGAACTAATAACACGATCTCAGCTCGGGGTTCCAGCACATAAAATTTACTAATACAAGTGACCACAGAGCACTTAGACCAAGAATGGTTTAGCGACTGCCCCCTACAGCTTCACTAGATGTTAATTACTAATTTCATTATTTGCAAATTAATTACTTAACTTTCCCTTCTTCGGCTAAAGCATCAGAGCATATAATGAAGATGGCAGTCATGTGCAGTGAGCTGATTGCATGTTGCTTAAAAGGATGATGTTGGCATTACTCAACACTTCTGATGAAGAAGCAACAACTACCAGGGCTGGAAATAGAAGTCAACATGAAGTTCCCCAAAAGTGAGTCAATAACAACTTTAAAAAAAAAAAGAAAAAGTTAAACCTCAGCTAAATTGAGTCGTGACCTTTCAACTTGTGGTGCTGGTAATACATGTTAGAGATCATCCAGGAAGTCTGTGCTCTGTTTTTATTTTTTTATTTTTATTTTTTACTGAAACTGTGATATTTTACTTATGTGTATATGTGACAATCCAAATATTCCAAAAAGGTGGTATACTGTGTCAAATGCAAATAAAAGTAGCATGCGATGACTTGCAAATCTCATAAACCCATATTTTAGTTACAATTGAACAGAGAAAACATATCAAATGCTTGAAAATTTAGCATTTCATGAAAAATATTAACTAATTTTGAATTTGATGGCAGCATCAGGAAATCTCAGAAAAGCTGGGAAGGGGAGCAACAAAAGGCTGGAAATGTATGTGGGACTAAAAAGAAACAGCTGGAGGAATATTTTGCATCTAATTAGGTTAATTGGGAACTAGTAAGTAACATGACTGGGTAAGTCAATGGAGTGAAATTTGAAATCCTTTCAGGCACCATCAACCCCAAGTCTAGTAACTGGTTTCCTCAGTTCTCAGATGTTTATGGACTGTTGTTAAGAGAAGAGGGGACGCTACATAGTGGTAAACATGGCCCTGTCTCAACTTGCTTGACGCGTGTTGCTGCCATCAAATTCAAAATGAGTTAATATCTCTCATTAAATTATAAATTTTATCAGTTCTGGCATTCAATATGTTTTCTATGTTCTATTGTGAATCAGATATGGGTTTATGGAACTGTCTAATCATATTGTGTATATATGCATATTGTTTTTTTAATCTACATTTTACACAGCACCCCAACTTTTTCAGAATTGGTGATGATGACTTAGCGCTCCAAACTCTCTTCAAAGTATGGTTACTTCTGACGCCAAACTGCCGTGTCCATAAAGTTAAAACTGAAACTTCACAATAAGTTCACAAATCAGTGAGTGACACCACGGTTACAAAGAGAAAAGGGAAAAGATCACATTACAGTCCTTAAATGGTGTTACTCTCACATTCACAGAATAAAACGGAAGTCACATTTGCAGATGTGACAACATGTTGAACCTTAAAACACAGTCAACTTTATACATTAAAACAAAATGGGTGAAGGAAGGAAGCATTATTGTGTCTGAGGAGGAATGGACAGTGATATGGAGATTTCACTGGAAATTTACCAGCACACAGAAATGGAGGAAGTTTGGTTGGAAGAATCTTTTTAAGACTTTTTTTTTTTTCACCCTCTCAGAAGTCTTGTTAACCCCCATGTCTGCTGGAGAAACCAAAATGCAAACCACGACTATGTTTTTTGGGATTCTTCTGTTAAGACAATTGGAGAGAGATACACAGTGCCCTGCAAGACATTCTTAATTGTGAAATTCCCCTAGACAGTAAGTCTATATATTTTGGGTATGCACCTCCAGAAAATGAAAAGAGATTAGAAATTAATGAACATACTGCTGGTGGCTAATAGAAAGACTCTAACTAGTAAGTGATTATTACAGAAGAGCCCAACATTGAATCCATGCATGGAAATCACAATGGGCATTTACAAAATGGAGAGGCTAACAGCATTTCTCAATTATAAAACTGAACCATTTTGTAAATGCCCGTTGTGATTTTATACTGGGGAAAATGGATCGACTATATCACCCTATAGACCTAATTTTGTTTCTGAAGACATAGATCTTTAAGAATTTTCTATAACAGCACTGCACTGCAAATGCTGTTCAGAAAAATGATAAACAGTAAATTTGATGGTGGGAAAATACAGGCAGCTTGATATACTAGCCTCTATTTACCCCAGCAGAACTCTATACACACACATGACTGACTTACAATAAATTTCAGATTGTTGACTGTAAAGAAAGAAAGAAGAAGAAACAGTTTGGGTCATAAACAGTGAAGGTCTGGCATGAAGGATTACGCGGTTTCAAGGTTTGGATGCACAAAAAATACTTGTTAATGCAATTAGTCCATTGTTGGTTTTGGTCTCCTTGAGGTGACAGTGCTACAGTAAATACAGCACGGCCGTGCCACCTTTAATATTAATTTGTTATATAATATCTAATATGTAATACTGTAATATACACACACATATATTATACGGTATATTGTAGTTTTCCCTTGTGGTCTCACTCAAAAATCCCTTATCTTCAGGGCGGATGGAGCCCATGTTTGAAATTTAACCGTTATAAAGTAAACTCTAAAATCCCAACACCTTCCAAATGACTCCTACCTCACCTTTTCATTTCATGTCTCACCAAGCTCCAATACTGTGGGAATATTGTGTTTCAACAATAAATAGAGTCTTCCTAACACCGCAGGTCCTTTTCATCAGGCAAACCTCAGCAATGGCACAATTACCTCACCTTTGGCAGTTGACTGCAGAGGCTTCGTGGCAAGACAGTCCCCACACATCATCTATAGACAAGCTGGACGCCTTGTAGGCTTTCACTGCCAGCGGGGAGAGCCAGTGCAGAGTCATAAATGAGAAGAACCCAGCATTATCGACTGGGTGCTGATGCCTGGAATAGAGTAGAAGACGTGGAAATGGGTGAGATGTATAAAAGTGCACGCACACACACACACACACACACACACACACACACACACACAGAGGTGCTATGCTCGGGGAGCAGACAGACACAGATTCCTGAGAAATAATCGGCGCCTTTGACCCGCTAGAGTCAACGAAAGGTGAATCATGCCTGCAGTGTTTGGACAGTAATTTGCACACTCTTCACAGAAATCTAAGAGTGCAGCGAACACACACACACACAAAAAAAAGAAGTAGTTTAGGGTGGTTTATCAGGGTATATGTTCAGACATGGTGCTGTGCTGCCAGGGGATATGTTCCCAGCCCTTATCATGGCCCCCTGCTACACCCGAATAGTCAGCACATTAGGGAGGGGCCAAACACAACCACCATGAACTCCTGAGTCTGTGTTTGTCTCTATCCTTGAACATATCTGTCACTGCAGGAGCCTAAAACTGCTTTTAAGTCCTCATTCATCTCTCTCACTGTCAGAGTCGTGAAATACAATTAAACACAATTTCGTTTACTTGTGCGTTATCCTGAAGGGTTTTAAAATTTGAAGGCTTTTCCTGTAGCGTCCTATTCTCTTTGTCCCCCACTCCATCGATGCCTCTTCTTCCTCTTCCTCCAGCTCTGGCAGCGATTGCGGGGAGGGCAGTGACAGGCCCTCCACACGCCCGGCTGCTTCCAGGGCATCAGGGAACATGCTAGGCCCTCTGAGGAAAAAAAAAAATCATATCAATTTCATATCTGCATCTATAGCCTGTGACTTTTTGCTTGATTATAGTATTCTTAGAACCCCTGCAACTTCTTTCACATGACCAGTTAAATCACGAAACTGTGCAATGCACTGAAGACTTTATTTTATTTTTGTCTGAACTGTTTTTGTTTTGGAGTGACACTCCAAACCTGACATTTTCAGCTACAGATGTATTCTAAAAAACACAAAAATTGTCCATTTCAGTCTTTTTTGTTAACCCAGAACTTATCCATATGGTGAGTGTTTTGTCGAATCATCCTCTGAAACCCAGAGAGGCTTGAGAAATCACCTTGCTCATAGGTCAAAGCTCCTCTCTGGTGTACAACTAAAGTGCTTATCTATTTAAAGACGACCAGCCAGCAACCCCAGGAGCTCAGGCGCAGACATCTGAGCTGTGGTGTGTCCGCACACTGCCACTGATCCCTTGTATGGCAAAGCTCTGTGACAAGGTCAGCTTGGCTTGTAGTAGGGTGCCAAGAGACTCACCAGAGAATGTGGTCAATGATAAGATTCAATCCAGAGATTCCAGGAGGTGCACAAACAGAGTTGCATAACAGAAGACAACACGTTGTAAGTCTTAACGTAAAAGTGTGATGAGAACCTAACACTGGGCTTGGGGGAAAAAAACATACACACAAAAAAAACCCTCAGTGCCCCAGTCATGTGAAGTTTGTCATATGGCTGTGAAGTTTCATAGCTCACTTTAGGGGAAGACATCCTGCCATTCCTTGGTTAGTTAAAGTCAAACCCCCTCACATAAAACAAATGGGTAGTCATGGTAGTACCGGCTAACGTGTTAAGTCTAATTTCAGCTGCTGCAACACAATGCCAAACATGCAACAGGACAGTGTTGACACCCACAACTGTCTCATTTTCACACAACATAGATGGAAAAAAGTTCAGATGCTAATGAGCAAAGACCAAAAGGAATGAGGAAGTTAATGTAAAGTTAAGATAAACATAGCAACTGCTGTTAGGAAAAGTAAACTTGCAGGCTTTGCTTCCCTTACAGTCCTAGCTGAATTTATCAGTTTTCAAACTACAGTGGCTCAAAGTGTTAAATTATAGAGATGCCACGTCTTATTATCTTGACATGAATAAGATCACATTAATGTAACTGGGTGGGGAAAAAGCAGGATTTACTTTGTTTTTTTCTTTTAACACTTACTTTCAAGTCTTCCTGAGTCAGACCAGTACAGATCTCAGATGTGGTGTCTGATGAAGGCGCTGACAGCCATGGTGTCTCTTCTCTAAGTTTTGTCATTAATTAAACTCTAAACTTCGTACCGACACATCTTCCTCATCAGCGGAGTTGAGCTCGGATGAACACACGTTCAGGAAACATGGAAAACTTTAACGCCTCACGTGTGTACAGTGCGTGCCGCTCTCCCCCGGCATTGACTGCAGGTCCTTCTCGCTGGCAGACCAAGCCCCACGGGGACAGGAATTCCCGATAACACTCTTACGTCATACCTTCTCCACCAACCACTGACAGGGCTGAGCAGTCACCGTAGTAACGGGGATAACGACGAGGAAGTTCAGACTCCAGCGAGAGGCAGGTCCACGGGCGGGTGTTTTTGACCCGGCGGCAAGATGCTCCAATTTGATTGGTTGCTATGTTTGTTAGGCAATGGAGGGGGCGCTCTGCTGTGATTGGTTATGACGTTGTTGGTAATATTTGACCCCTGTTATTAAGCTTTTTACTGTAAGGTGTGCTTACATAATTTATACATCAAAACGTAGACAGACAGTTTTATAATAGATGACTCAGCCTTTCATTGCCAGAAGACCTTTGAATTAATCCCATGAGAGGTGCCCAACAAAGCTTCAAATTACTCCAGGCTACCAATAGGTACCTCAATAAATTTTCTGGGGAATGTATTTACCTTTTTCCATTTTTTAAGAACTAAAGAAATATTGTGTAGAGGCCACAGAAATAAAATGATATAGAAGTAGAACTGAAACTCCTTTTAAATACATGAATGTAACCTACTGCTTTTTCTGTTTTGATCATTTTGAAGAGTAAAAAGAGGTGAATAAAAAGAAACAGTGCATTATGGGAACCCCCTCAGCAGCCTAGGCCTATAGCAGCATAACTAAGGGATGGTTCAGGGTCATCTGATCCAGCCCTAACTATAAGCTTGATCAAAAAGGAAAGTTTTAGGCCTAATCTTGAAACTAGAGAGGGTGTCTGTCTCCCGAATCCAAGCTGGGAGATGGTTCCACAGATGAGGGGCCTGAAAGCTGAAGGCTCTGCCTCCCATTCTACTTTTAAGTATCCTAGGAACCACAAGTAAGCCAGCAGTCTGAGAACAAAGTGCTCTATTGGGGTGATACGGTACTATGAGGTCTTTGAGATAAGATGGGGCCTGATTATTCAAGACCTTGTATGTTAGGAGAAGGATTTTAAATTCTATTCTAGATTTAACAGGGAGCCAATGAAGAGAAACCAATATGGGAGAAATATGCTCTCTCTTTCTAGTCCCTGTCAGTACTCTAGCTGCAGCATTTTGGATCAGCTGAAGGCTTTTCAGGGAGTTTTTAGGACAGCCTGATAATAATGAATTACAGTAGTCCAGCCTAGAAGTAATAAAAGCATGGATTAACTTTTCAGCATCAGTCTGAGAAAGGATGTTTCTAATTTTATAAATATTGCGCAAATGTAAAAAAGCCGTCCTACATATCTGTTTAATATGTGCACTGAAGGACATATCCTGGTCAAAAATGACTCCAAGATTTCTCACAGTGTTACTGGAGGCCAAAGTAATGCCATCCAGAGTAGGTATCTGGTTTGACACCATGCATCTGAGACTATAGTTTCTGATTTTTTTAAACTGTTTGTATTAGGTAGACTGGATAGACCTGCTCAGTCAGGGCTATGTAATAATTCAAGTTGTGGTTTCCTCAAGGGTGTGTAACCAGCCAATCTCCATTCCTCGGATGTAACACGACTGCGTGTTTTAAAACCAGTGCATTTTTCTTTTATGATATTTCATTTCTTAATCTATTAATGGCCACTGAAATGAAAATTAATTAAAATAAGTGAACCAATGCATTACCATGTTACTATCTAAATGAAAATAGTGTATGGTGGCACCATGGCAAGAAGGTCATATATAGTGCCAAATCACAACAAAATGCTGCAGCCAGAGTACTGACAGGGACTAGAAAGGGAGAGCATATTTCTCCCATATTGGCTTCTCTTCCTTCTCCTCACATCCAAGGTCTTGAATAATCAGTCCCCATCTTATCTTAAAGACCTTATAGTATCATATCACCCCAAGAGAGCACTTTGCTCCCAGACTGCTGGCTTATTTGTGGTTTCTAGGATACTTAAGAGTAGAATGGGAGGCAGACCCTCTCTATTTTTAAGATTGACTTAAAACTTTCCTTTATGATCAAGCTTATAGTTAGGGCTGGATCAGATGATCCTGAACCATCCCTTAGTTATGCTGCTATAGGCCTAGGCTGCTGGGGGGGTTCCCATAATGCACTGTTTCTTTTTATTCACCTCTTTTTACTCTCTTTATACTTCACTCTGCATTTAATCCTTTGTTATTATTAATCTCTGGCTCTCTTCCACAGCATGTCTTTTGCCTTCTGTCTCTCTCCCCTCAACCCCAACCAGTCACGGCAGATGACTGCCCCTCCCTGAGACTGGTTCTGCTGGAGGTTTCTTCCTCTTAAAAGGGAGTTTTTCCTTCCCACTGTTGCCAAATGCTTGCTCGTAGGGGGTCGTTTTGACTGTTGGTTTTTCTCTGTATTATTGTAGTGTCTTTACAATACAAAGCACCTTGAGGTGACTGTTTGTCGTGATTTGGAGCTACACAAATAAAATTGAATTGAATTGAACAGTCACCTTAAGGCACTTTATATTGTAAGGTATAGCCCATGCAATAATTACATGCTCAGTGGTGAAGCAGGCAACCACATGTATATGCTGTGTTGTGGTGCGGGTGACGCAGGTTCGAGACTTGGCCTGTCGCCTGTGCGTCTTCCCCTCTGTCTTTCCCCCATTTCCTGTCTCCCTCTACTACCAATAACGCTGCTGTGGCAAAAAAAAAAAAAAAAAGACTCCCCCATTTACATGAACAAATTGGAGTTTATTAGATTAATATGATGCAAACCACTGTAGCACAGTACCTTTAATACCTATGGCATGCTCTAATCCAGGGGTGTCCAAACTATGGCCTGTGGGCCCAACATGGTCCAAGCTCAGATTTTATATGGCCGGCGATCTTGTCCATACATGTGTTATTTTTGCCCGCTGGCAGAAGCAATAAATAAAACTCAGCATGCGATTTCTATTTTTAATTCATGCAGTGTTGTGTAACAGATGTCTGCCAACTGCTTCAAAACCTCAGAAAGAAGAAGACTGAATGATTGACCAATCACAGCCCATGCTGTGTGATGCCATACACCTTGAGTGGGTGTGATAGGTGATGTACAGTGTTGCCAACTTAACAACTTTTCAGAACCCCTAGCAACATTTTTCCCCCAATAAAGCGAATAGTGAGAAATTTAGAGAGTTTTTCCGGTGATTTCTGTGACTTTTGGAGACTCTTTGAGATAGCCCAGAAAGTATACAGCGCTCCCTTCTTATGTCTGGACTTCACTTCAGCTCCAAGGTGACACCACAAACAAACCTGCAACTTTTCTAGAGACACTTATCACAAGTGGAGCACCACATGCTTCCCCAGCTCTGTGAACGAAGTGGTATGCAGCAGTTAGCGCTAGTGAGTTCAATTACTTTGCCGATATTGAATGATGCCCCACCTCACCTCAAGTGATTTTTGGTATTTGCCAAAAAAAAAGAAAAAGAAAGAAAAAAGATTTGTTGTATTTAAGCTGGTGTAAATTACTTTTTGACCTATAATCTGTCAAACATATCTCTCAATTCATTTTGAGTGAGAAAGAACCCTCCTATCACAGGTAGAAGCTGCAATCATGTTTTTGCAAAATTACTTTTATATATTCTTTATTTATCAGGATAAAACTCATTTTTTTCAGAGAGATCCAGCTGACGGGGCAGCAGAAGTTGCAAGAAATATAACTTCACGACTCTATAAAGATAGTTGATGTGGCCATAAAGGACTGGACTGATTATAATTTAGATACAATAACAGTCATAAAGATTCTTGCATAACAGGTAATTATTTATAAATCCTTTATAAATCCTGTCTACTTACCAATATAAGCAGAGCCATTATACACAAAAAACACATAAAAACATTGGAAATATATATATATATATATATATATATATATATATATATATATATATATATATATATATATATATATATACCTGTGTGCCCTTCACATTAGTGTCAGAAGCTTACCTGTTGCTCTGTTTTCAGAATTACACAGCAGTATTTTACAGTTTCTGTATTAATTTCAGTTGGAAATTCAGAGCTTTATGCTCTACATTTGGTTACTTTAAGTTTCTTTGCTGCCTGGAAATGAAAGTATTAAATAACAATATTTATATGCATCTTTTATTCTTTTAAATAATGTCAGGGACTGCTGGCCCCAGGGCACGTTCACATTGTCAAATCTGGCCCTCCTTGAAAAATGTTTGGACATCCCCTGCTCTAGTCTCTGTAATAAAATAGGATCGTCAACAGTATCAAATGCTGCACTGAGGTCTAGCAGGACAAGTACAGAAATGTGTCTACTGTCAAAGGCCATAAGAAGATCATTTGTAACCTTCACTAATGTTGTTTCTGTACTGTGATGGATTCTGAATCCTGACTCAAACTCTTCAAATAAATCATTCCTCTGGAGATGATCAGTTAGCTGTTTTACAAATACTCAAGGAATTGTGAGATAAAAGGGAAGTTGGAGATTGGCCTTTAATTAACTAAGACAGCTTGGACGAGTGATGGCTTTTTAAGTAATGGTTCAATTACTGCCACCTTAAAGGCCTGTGGTACGTAGCTTATTAATAGATATAGATTGAGAGAGACAGGTCCTGATTGGAGTCCAGACTGGGGCCTTTCTGTTTGGAGTTTGCATGTTCTCTCTGGGCTCTCTGGCTTCCTCCCACAGTCCAAAGACATTCATAGGTTTAAGTGATTCTAAAGTGAGCGTGAATGGTTTTCTGTTGGTATCTGTTGGTCATGTGACAGACTGGTGACCTGTCCAGGATGTACCCTGCCTCTTGCCTCACAACAGCTGGGATAGGCTCCAGCCCCCCCGGCGACCCTGAAAAGAATTTGAAACTAATAACTGTAATTATTTATTCATCTGCAGACTTTACTCATAAACTGAATTCTTTGGTCTAACAAGTACTTGAAAGCTGTAGAAAAAAAAATTTCTTGGCATTTCATCAGATGTCTTTTTTTCTAGTTTAAAACCCAAAGATATTCACTTTACACAGAATGTTAGTCAATAAGATGAATGTATTTGCAAGGCTAACAGCCTTCATCTGCAGCACTCATGCCCTGTGATTAACAATTCTTCAGCTTCATATCTTCCCATACATTTTTTTATTTTATTTTGAAGGTCACTATATTTGAAGTCACATAGGGTACCAATCCAAGCACACATTACGTCCTTTCACATTTTCCTAAATGCTCATAAGACTGAGAACATCATTTTGCATCTAATAAACTGAGACTTTTCAAAGTAAGTCAGTTTTATCTTAACAGCACAACTGATCCGTGGCAGGTTATTAATTCAAAAGCTTGAAGGACATAAGCAAAAAGAAACAAAGATACCAGATCACACAGAGGGGCTTTAGATGAGCTTAAAACCAGCAGCTATAAAGCTGTGCGGCTGGTGCTAATAAAATACTCTCATTGGTTGTGAGAGTTTCACTACTCTATGACTCTACAGCGACTTGAAATTGTCCTCATGTAAATGTTAAGACCTTAAGCTCAGCTGGCTTTACAAATAAAAGCTTCACTGAGACTTTGTAATGAGCCAAAGAAGTTGAGCAACGGCAATTTATAAGCCTCAGCCGCGCACATCACAACAATACAGCTGCAGCTTAGCTATAAAATGCACCCACATTTCTACACTGTCCACAGGTAAAACGAGGACTCTACAAATTAATAGTTCTTTTTATTTTTGGAGAAACTATTGCGGTGATAACGGCATTTGTCTTCGCTGCTACCTGAGTAACACACCCCTAACAACAGCGGAGGTACCTTCAGACTTCCTCTAAATGTAGTTCACCTTCTTCACTTTGCTAATTTTATTTATTTTATTTTTTTACTTTGTTGATACTCTTTTTGTATACCTACTGGGCTTGGTTTGGCCAAAATAAATTCATTCTAGCTGAGAACTCTGATTACACTGCCAGGGTTTGTCTTGGTTTCTAGACTCAATTTAGCACAAGAGATATGCATTTTTACAGTTTGTTTAATAATCAGCTTTTTTTGGGAGTGATTTTTTTATTATTTTTTTAAACTTGTTATGTGGGCTTACTGTACTGTGGGGCCATGTGAAGTTTATATTTTCTAACTGATGCAAACAATCTCCTGGGTACAGTTGCGTAACAATCAATAGCAAGTTGAGCTGTTTTGGCTTTGCAGTAGTCTGCTTGGCACAGTTTTGCTACACATGCATATGCAGAGGATTTGATGGCATTAACCTGATGCTGCTAAACCTTTAGTCAGCCCGGGTAGTTTAACGGTTAAAAAGACAGCAAAGTGGATGCCTCTTACATCTAACCCACCATCTCTCCATCAGTCTGGCCATTCCATCATCGAGACCCACAGTGCTGACTCCATGCACGCTCGCATAGACTAAGCATTAACCTTTTAATCTTATTTACACTAAAAGGTGATAAACTGCACAGTCTGGGAGGATTTGTGATTGTCCTTGGCCTAACTGTTTCAGTCTCCCGTGTCATGCTGAGGCTTGGGGAAGTAATAAAACCTTAAAAGTCCAACATAGACGCAGATGGATATTGTGGTCATTGATAATGTTCAGGGGTTGTGAAAAGAGGTTGAATAAAAGACACAAATATAATCTCCCCTCACCCTTTCCTGGGCATGTTGCTTGACATTATGTGCGATTATGTGCATGTGTTCGACCCTGCACTTTTATGTGTGTATGTTGTATTACAGTAGCAGATGTTTTGGGGGAGAGGCGAGGGAGATGTAGCCAACCAAGGCAGTTCGAATTAGATTGTTTTTATCCAGCTGTGGACTTTTTAGTGATAGGCTAGTTTAAAGTGAAATTGACCTCTAATCCTTTTTACCAAATTTGCTATATTTTATATAGATCTTTATTTGTTTGTTTGAAATTTTATAATTAGGTGGAGTTGTCTTGAAGCAATGGATGGTACATAAATAATCCAATTATCTACAGGACACTTGCACATTAATTGAGGATGGCTGACTCCTGTCCTTTTATTGTGAGCCTGTTTATATGAATAATTATTTGTTTATTGTTATGCATTCACATACAGTTGTAACTGCTTTGTTTGTTTGTCCTCAGGTTGGAGCAGCAGAGGTTGGAGCAGCAGGAATGGGAGCGACAGGAGAGAGAAAGACAGGAGCGGGAGCGGCTGGAAAGAGAGAGGCTGGAAAGAGAGAGACAAGCTGCTGCAGGTCAGGAAACATCTGTGCTGGTCAGCACAACACCACTTAACTATGATGCAGGCCAGTCTTTAGTACTTTTGTTCAATATCATCGTTTTTCTGAGGTAAATGTGCAGCGCAAGAAAGAAAAGAGAATTCATTCTGTGTCAAATTTAGTGTGATGGTGTGTAATAAAATCTTTTTGATGCCAATTAAAACTTAGTGATTCATACTGCTGTGCATGGTACTCTGTGGATGCATCACCAGTAGCAACTTCCAAAAAACATACAGGATTTTTAAGACTGATACCGATATTAGGCACATTTTTTTCTTTGTTTGTTTTTGTTTTGTTTTTTTTAAGAAGAAAAAAAAACTGTGTATAACTCTCCTCATAAGTTCCAAAAACAAAAGCTGGAGAGTTCCAGGTATTCAACCACCACTCTCACCTTGCCTCAGGTGATCTCAATAGGTCACATGATAAGGTGGGGCAAGTGGTTTCACCCAGAGACAAGAGACTAATCTCTATTATAACCTATTCTAAATCTAAATACCAGTATTAAAGCAAGTAGCTAATAATGAACAATATATCTGACCCCACTGATATATCAGTCGGACTCTAGTACTCTGCATTTTATTTCTGACGGTGATGTACAGACAGAGGCTGTGACATTTTCTGTTACTGACTGATTTTTTTTTTTGATTTTTTTTTTTTAAAAAGACAGTGATGGAAAATCTAAACGCCATCCCTCATTGTGAGAAAATAACTCCCATACAACACTGTCAAGAAGAGTGCTCGCAGAATCAGTGCCACTTCTCTTTCTTGATATTATATTATAGAAGCGTTCCTCAAGGTCTTGAATTGCATCCTGTGCCCACAAAGGGTCAAAGAGCAGATGTTGCTGGATGTCTTCCAGGTGAAGCAGTACTTGCAGGATTGGGAAAGCAGATAAGTTGCTGCTGGTAATTCCAGTGTCCAGTATGGCAGAGTGCAAGTTCAGCATTCAAATTACAATTTATAATTGCGTGAAATGACAGGTGTATATAATATATTTAATAATAATTAATGACAGAATTTTTGTGGCCCGGTCCTTCAAAGTGACAGACTAAAAGAAGAATGAATGTTCCCCTTGTATGTGACATGCTGCCAGGACACACAAGTCTTCTGCGAATGCAGTCTAGCACCACTGCTTTGAATTTTGTTTCTCTCTGTCTTACCTGCATCATACTGTCATTCTATGATCGGTTTACTATTGGTAAATGAATGATGATCAGATCAGATCCAGTGATCAGATCCTTGTCTGTCCATGTTCTTCCAGTTCCTCCAGCTCCTCCTCTAGCCACTGGAGGCCCCGCTCCTCCACCAGCTCCTCCTCCACCCCCTGGCCCTCCTCCACCCCCAGGCCCTCCTCCAGGCATTGGCATCCCTCCCCCTCCAGGACCACCTCCTACAGGACCTCCCCCGGCCCCACCCCTGCCCACTTCAGGAGGTGGAAATGACATTGGGGGTGGGGCAGGAGGGGGAGGCGGAGGCTTGGCAGCTGCCCTAGCTGGAGCTAAACTCCGCAAAGTATCCAAGGTGAGTAGGTGGCAGATTTGAGTGCTTTTTGTCTAGACTGTTACTTTGTAACTGCTATTAAAGGCCAGATTAACATAAAGGTAAAAGACAAATCACTAAATTCATCATGGGCTCCTCTAATTATGCCCACAGTACTCTCCTGTTGTATTGATACAATATTGGGAATTGTTTAGACTTGCAGATCTGTGATAACATTTGCTATTTGCTGCCCTCAGCAGGATGATGGAGCTTCTGCAGCTCCAGTAGCCAGAACTGACTCCAGCCGCAGCAGCATCACCTCCATTGGAGGCGGTGGCGGTGGAGGAAGCAGTGGAGGAGGCGGAGGAGGTGGTGGTGGCGGTGGCGGTTTGATGGGTGAAATGAGTGCGATCTTGGCACGAAGGTGGGTGACATAACAAGTTTGTAGACACAAAAGGTTTTATATTAAGTACTTATGATCCTTACTTATGTCTTATGTCCCCTTTGATTAATAATCATTCACTGTATATATTGTATTTAATCAGCTGTTCCAATTTGTGCTGTTTGACTATTAAACTTTTCTTTTTCTTTTTTTTTACTTTTCTTTACCAGGAGAAAAGCAGCAAATACTGTAGAGAAGCCACCTGTAAAACCACAAGATAATGTAAGGGTCAGCTTTTTGTCAAATTGTTGTTAATGGGAACCCGTCATGTTTATCCCCAGTTCTATAATTTTATCCATGGACTTTAGACTTGCATTATTCACAGTTCAAATAAACCTTATTTATCTTATACTGGGCCTTTGGTCCGGCCCCGTAGTTCATCCAGTATCTAAAATGAGACGTTTTTAGATGTCCTCCCTCTCACCTTTAAGCCAGCCTTCCTCTGATTGGCTGCCCCTCGTAAATGGAAGGTTTAAATAGCAGGTGTATGGGGCTTCTGTTATCATACAGAGCCAAGAGTAGAATAAACTCAAACGGCTGAAACCTGAGCTTTTGACTCGCATTTTCATATTTGATGGCGTCATCATTTGGCGTCTTGGCTTTGTTACAATACTGTCATAACAGAACACAATACCTGTATTAGAAAATAAGGAGAAGTATAATGGGTTCCTTTTACATAACACCAGACAAAATGTTTTTACATCTGACCAATTGCTGAAGGCTGAGAATGACTCACTGTTAATAGAAGTCCCTGATTTTTATTTAGTTATTTATTTATTTTTCTCTCTACAGGATGATTCAGAGTCTCAAGGTCAAAGTGGTGAGAACTGAACAGTTTTGTCTGTGCCGTGCCACCTACGTCCATTCTGATATACCGATAAGTGAAAATTAACGACTCGTGTTTTCATACATTCTCTTTTTCAGACACCATTAGAAGACCTTGGGAGAAACCTTCCATGAGCAGGTTAGCGTATATGCAGTTATTTTGGTGCTTCTGTCTTCAGTTAATCTGTGACCTCCTGTTGTCTCATGTGTCAGCTCGCCTTGTTCATTAGCGTGTGCACGTTTTTGTGTCCACACCTGCGTCTTTAGATAAGTGTGATATATATTTTTTTTTTCTGTGAGAATGTCATCCATTTTCATTCTGAGAGCGAGAGTGTGTGTCTCTCACTAACAGGAATAACTCCATCCCCAAGAGCATGGACTCCACTTCCCCATTGCCCCAAGTTTTCAGGTATACATGCTGTCCCGTTCACTCATGACCTTTAACACCCCTTCCTTTATTCTTCCTTCTCAAAGTTCATGCTGGGGTAGCATATTTTACAGTTGAGAGCACCATGTAATGGATCAGAGAATGGCATGCACCCAAGGGACCCTGAATAATGACAGAGACCTGTGGCAGTGATTCATCTTATTTTTGTGTCACTTCTCTCTGGAGGTGGTCCTCGGTTGGGACTGTCCCCTTGTTGTAAACGACACCACTTTCTGACTTATTTGATGCCTTCGTGTGTCTGTATGTTGCAGTTCAAGAATGTGCATATAGCAGTTGTGGTTAAAAAGTGTATAATGCTGTGTTTGTATGCAAAAAAAACCCAAAAAACATACTGGTTTAAGAATAGTGCCAACTAAATTAATTAATATCAGGCAGTTTTGGATCATCAGCATCCTCGAGGTTCGGAATGGTAAGTTAATGAGCTCACATAGGTTAACCCTCATTTCATCTCGGGTTATAGATTTCTGCATTTTCTCTTCACTGTTCCTTCATTCGCTGTATACTCTGATACACTTGATTAATATGCAGCACCTGTTCTGTGGAGAAAAAAAACCATGAAATTTTTGTATCTGTCTGTTTCTTGCGTCCTTAC
Organism: Pterophyllum scalare; assembly: GCA_024447675.2. Classification (NCBI taxonomy): domain Eukaryota; kingdom Metazoa; phylum Chordata; class Actinopteri; order Cichliformes; family Cichlidae; genus Pterophyllum; species Pterophyllum scalare. Next base: position 68,704 of record JAMQGT020007167.1, read on the forward strand.
AGGGCAAAGGGTGCAAGCAACAATAATGACGCAAGTGGAACAGATGACTCGGATTTAGAGAAAATGAAACAGGTAAACATACTCATTGATCCAGCATCATCAGTTCTTGACAAGAAGTGCTAACTTAAATGTTGTATTTTTCCATTATTCAGAATTTTTGTCAAAGAAATGAGAAACCTGGTTTCTTTAAAGCCAACTTCTGACATACATTGCTTTTCATGAATCTGACTGCATCTGAACACTTTGGCCTGACTACTCCCTGTGGTCACTTGTCCACATAAGTTGCCATGCTAATCTTAGTAAGTTGAACCTAGCTCTGACCTAGTAAGCTTAGATAGCCTAGGTTGTTTTGGAGGATACCTAAAGATTAATGAACCTTGACAGAAAAAACTTTAGACGCAAAAAAAAGCCACCTTTAATCTCTGTCTTATGGTCTAACTCTTCCAGAAATTCCTTGCTCCTTAGTGAAAAACAGCCTTCAAAATAGCTTATTCATGTACATGATATGAACAAACTGCGCCACCAACAGGAGCTACTCGGCCATGGAAACCCATGCCATGAAGCTCCCGGCGCACAGCTTTTTTGCTGATGTTAATGCCAGAGAAGGAGCCATACAGTTATAGTCAGCATCTTTTTGGCAGCTTTAATGCTGCACTACGCGAAAAAGTCACCAACACCCCCTCATCAAGGCAGACTGCATGACCGTGGGCTTGATTTTATACACTTGTGGCAACGGGACTGAAACATATAGCGTATCACTGAGGTTGTTCGGTTACACATCAAAATAATTTTGAATGCAAAGTAAGTGAGAGGTCATTTTAATGACATCCATCAGTAATAACTATAGTCAAATTTTTAACTAAATGTTTTTAAGCAGTGATGTTAGTTTGTAACTTCCAGCTGTTTCCAGGAGTTGTTTTTTTTTTTTCTCTTAATTTCCTGAATCTGTTGCAAACCTTCAGCATTTCCAGAGAAAGATGATATTAATAACTGGCAATGATTATATTCCCAACTTAAGGCAGAATCAGTCAGGATCTTAGAGCAAATAATATTGCGTAGTTTACTTCAGACAGGTGAGGTATACTTGGAGTCACACTTCATAAGCTCCTGTTATTTCTAATCTGATGTGTGGGATGTGTTCCCATGGCTACATATAGGAAGTGGCCTCTCTAGTTATCAAAGCGTCTATCAAAAGACAGCTGCCATGGTAAGAAAAGTCTGAGCTTGTGCATTATGTCACTGCTGTACTGTCAAATCTTGGACGTAATTTGCAGGTACTGTGGATCATTTTGTGTTTATGACTAAAGGCAGCTGAGAAGAATAACATAAAAGTAACCCATGTCTAAATGACAACTTAATTTGATTCATTGAAGCCAGCAATGTTATGTCCCATGTCTGAATAGGTTTTAACCCTAGCAGGGGGACAGAACCATAAATTGTTTAGGTCAAGACTGACATTAGTCAGTCTTGGAGATGAAATTATGTCCAACTTGTTGCGTGTATACAGAGATTTTGCAGCAATCTGGTTACTGCATGTGAACACATTCCCTGATTACCCACGTAACTGTTCTCCCCCGAACCACTAATGTATCATCATGACTAACAGTTCATCCATTTTTCTGCAGGAGATCTTGGAGGAAGTGCGGAAAGAACTACAAAAAGTCAAAAGAGGAAATTATTGGAGGTTAGATGACACTGAAATAAAACTGCTTCAGTATGAATAATTTCAGATACTTAATCCATGTTTGTCTTTGCTTTCACAGCCTTTATTCAGGAGCTTCAGAAGAGAAGCACATAGTTCTGCTGAGCATCAGGTGTAACGGAGGGATGCGATAGATGGAGATGATCGAGGCCTGTTAAGGTCTCTCCTCCACATCACCCTCTTATGTAGCCCAGGGATTTCTCTTTATCGTCTACACATTTTCTCTCATCTCTCTCTCTTTTACACAAACACATGAGCATATGTGCTTATCTGTACTACATGCATATTCACTTCACATTAATGGCAACCCAGGGAACCTCCTTAAGTCAGCATTTCACTCACTTTTATTGCAGCGGTGATGATCCCATGTGTACCGTCTCCTGCTCAGTCATCCCGTCCCCTCGTGTCCTCTGTGCGCTCTGTTCATCTAAACCATTTCAAAGCACATAACTACAGCCAGAGTTGTCCTTCTAGTTTGCCATCTTTAACACCTCTTTGTTGCAGAACCCCTGCTGCTTGTGTCCTCTCCCTTCTGCTATCAGATGCATTATTTTTACTGATAGAGAAGTTTTCAGTATTCAGCCACTCTGTATTAGTCATATTTTTTACTGTAATAGCAAGAGGCTGGCATACTGGGATCATTTTCTCCCTTTCTCAGTTGACTTAAATATGTTGAGGCTTCTGTAAGTAGGTTGCTGTGTATAATGGCAGTTGGAGGTGGGGAAAAAACAAACATCAAACATCGGATCAGTGAAGCCATCTTCTTCATTAGTGCAGCATATCTTAGTCTTAGCTCAAAGTGGACTTTGAGCTCCAGCCAATGACTGACAACACAAGCCTTCACACTGCTGCAGCACAGAGATACTCGAGGAAGAGGAGACAAGCAAAGGGAAGTTAATGTTCAACCAGAGTGCTGTGGAAGAGGAGTGCGTTGTAGTTTTATGATGTGTGAGAAACTTATTCTCTTTGCATTGCACTTATTCCTGAGGAAGTGTGTCTGTGTGCCACACTGCCTTGATAGACTATTCCCTCTTACTCAAAATGAGACATTATTTGCTGGCCAGTGTGGCGGTCCTGCTGTCCGCTGCGCTTTCATTTGTTGTTTTTCTTCCATTCTAGCTTTGTTTTCTAATTTTGAAACATGAAAAATGGCCATGATGAGGTCAAATGATTTGGCCATGACCAACTGCCTTGAGAATAAATATAAATATATATATATGGAAAAATATATATTTGTTTTGAGGGAAATGTTAGCAAAAAAAAAGAAATGGTGTTTCTATTTTAATTGAAATGACTGGTGAATGGGGATTTCATTTTCTTTTTTTTTCTTTTCAATGATTTGTTTTCTTATGAAATGTAATTTTTTGTTTAATGTTTCTTTTTTTCTAATAGAGTCTAGGCTTTTTACACTGAAATATAAAGAAAACAGCTTAGAGACACTGGATTAGATATGCCTTTATAGTCGAATACAGCTGCTTCTTGAAATGCATCATTGTCTGGAGTCATCTTTTCTATTTTCCTGTTGTAAAAATAAAAAAGTGTCTTCAAATTTGCTGCACAAACTTCACTACGTTAAAATCCAAACTCCATTTATGCATTACAAATGTTTAGTCATCGTCTTCTTTCAGCTGCTTCCTTCATCTGCCTCCATCTCACCCTATCCCTAATATCCTCTTCTGTCACACCAACACTCTGCATGGCTTTCACTACATCCATTAACCTCCTCTGTGGTCTTCCTCTTTTCCTCCTGTCTGGTAGCTCCATCTTCAATAACTTTTAGTCCAATGTACCTACTATCCCCTCTTCTGCACATGTCCAAACCATCTCAGCCTCGTCTATCTTTCTCCAAACTGCTCAACCTGAGCTGTCCCTGTGATAGAGCGTTTCTTAATCCTGTCCATTCTCATCGCTCCCAGTGAAAATCCGAGCAGATTGAACTTGGATAGCAATGAAGGAAAAAAAAAAACAGCTTCTGAGATATTTGCCCTAAAAGCAGTTGTGGCTTCAGTGGATTATTAAATTTGAGATTTTCTGAATTCTAATGTCTCTGAAGGGTTAATAAAGTTTTAAATATATGCTGTCAGAAATTTTATGAAACAACCCTATTATTATTTACGGAACTGACGTACATTGTCGAATAATTAATTGTTTTTAATGCACAACAGAGTAAAATTTATGCAGCGTTAACGAGTAGAAACCGATTTTTATATTATTTAGTGGCTAAATTGGAGAGGGGCGAGCTGTGAGTTGTCCATACATTCAGAGCCAGTGTCCTTCCAGAGATCCCTGGATGCTTCCGGATTGGGAGGCTGCGAGCCGTTTCCGCCGCCATTGCGGATTTTGGACAGAAGATCAGCCATAGCCACTGCTATCCATCGATGCAGTGTAGAAAGCATACACAGAAGGGGGGACGTATTTAACATTTCATTTCATATCACCCTTTTGGAAACACGATTACCTACGCGGCGTTTTGGCTATTTTTAAAACCGTGCTATCGTTTTCACCGACTGGCTCCGACCTACACATTCAGTGAAGAGGTCGTAGCTAGCGCGGTGCCGCTGTTGCTGCTGCCTAGCTAGCTAGCTAGCTGTACGGCCAGAATTTCAGGACTCCGGAGAAGCTCAAGGAAACCACCATGGCTCAAATCCTGCCTATCCGCTTCCAGGAGCACCTGCAGGTAAATGGTCAAATCTGATAGCTATATGCTTCCTAACATTCTCAGTATCCCTTCAATTCTCGGCTTAACAGTCGTTTTGACAGCTTGCTAGCTAAGCTAACGTTAAGCGTCAATACCCGCAGCAAAATGAATGACCTCCCAGTCCCCCGTTTAGCCAGCAGCTAATAACTAGCTTCTCAGGCTAGCACCTCATTCATTACACTGATGCTGTCAATCACGGCCAGGAGGAGAAACTAGTTAACGTTAGTCACCCTTTCTGACCTTGAGTGACTTATTTATTGCATTGTTGCGTCTCACAGATGCACGGTCACATTTACGTTATTTCAATATCGAGTTAACGTTTGGACGTCGTGAGGCGAGACATTGCAAGTCGCTGACCTGGATAATAACATCACGATATCGCTAGTATAGCTGTTTAATGCAGGCATCATGTTATTGTCATGTGCCAAGTTAGTAGCTGTGAAGCCGCGGTCAGCTGCAGTCTGACTAGACTCTGTGCCATTTCACGTCTTAGGGAAACGTTATGTCACGACAGGCCATTTTTACTGCTGGAGGGAGTCAGGTGGTTATTTAGGTTTTTTTTTTCTCTCTCAAACTGAAATGTAACCCATTCATCGTGCTTTCTGAAGTGAACCAGGTGGTCCGTTCATTCTGCCAAAAGAATGCGATTTTTTCTCTGTCAAGCACATTCGTATCAGTCATTCGGTATATCTCAGCTTCTGACTGTATTGGATGTACGCAGGGTTCCCACAGAAGCCTTAAATCAAAGCTTGACGACCCCCCGCCCAAATTTTTTTTATCTACTTTTTTTTTTATTTTTTTATACTGACCCATGCACCTTAAATGACCTTTTGGCAAGCCTCAGTTGTTTTGTTAGTGTTTTTACAATCGCTGAATGTATAAGTAAAGGCACATAATTTAAATACTCATCCCTGAGATCCCTCACTTTTTACAGCTGGGGTGTCAAATGTAAGGCCCAGGGCCCAGAATACCTGGCAAAGGCTCCAATCTGGCAGGCTGGATGTCTTTGGAAAATGTAAACGAGGGCATAAATTTAGGACTTTAAACTGAGAGATACTGTTAAAATTTGCACTTCTTTTTCTCCTATTGAGATATCTCAAGGATTAAATCTGTCAAACTGCTTTACACCAGCAGAAAGGAGTTTTTCACTGGTCCGGCCCACTTAAGATCAAAGTGAGCCGTATGTGGCCCATGATGCAAAATGAGTTTGAAAATCCTATTTTACAGTGAAAAATGTACTAGAGATGTATCAGTTAAGAATTTCTGACACACAATTGTCCCTGTAGTTATTAGACACACACACACACACATATATATATATATATATGTGTGTGTGTGTGTCTGTGTTACTTTCCTTAACAGAGGTCTGTAGTTTTTATGTTTTTGCTGGCCACTGGCCAAAGTAAAATATATTTCATGATTGAGTACCTCAGAACCTCTTTGTTGAGCTTTGACAGGAAAAACCCTGCTTGCACTGATATATTGTGTCTGATATATTGGTGCATCCCTACTTACACTGTACTATATGCCAAGAGCTGCCATTAAAACAGATCTTCTCTTCATATGTCAGCTCCAGAACTTGGGAATCAACCCAGCCAACATTGGATTCAGCACTCTTACAATGGAGTCTGACAAGTTCATACTGTACGAGAGAAGGTTGGTGAACAGGCTCAGGTTGTCATCATTGATATGGCTGATCCCAACAACCCCATCCGCCGCCCCATCTCTGCTGACAGCGCCATCATGAACCCTGCCAGCAAGGTTATTGCCCTTAAAGGTAAGCCCCAGGCTTAAATGCACCTTAGCACCATTTCCACATAGTGTGCTAGGATTTCAAAGCACCTGAACTAAAAAGTAAGCAGCTAAATTTGGCTTGTACCTTGCTATCTTGCTTTTTAAAAAATACACCAGTCCATTTGTGTAAATTTTGTTTGTTTTGTCAGTCAGTTATGTAGCTGTCACAGTCTGCTTTTCATTTTGATGTTCATATGTAGATCACCCCATTTCTGTTTGTCAAAAACAACTAGTAGCTAAAGTGTGTGTATAGAAATAGAAATGTGCTACATTTAAAATTACTATTTTATCTCAAGTAGCAGTAGCACTAGTAAATTGTCATGCTGTCATGAATGCTTTGTCTATTTTGCTTGTTTTTTGCTCTTTTTCATTTCTTACTGCTTTCTTATGTTTGCAGACGGTGAGTTGAATTTTATGTATCATGAGTTGTCAGAGTGATCCTGTATGCACTGTCTTGAAATGTTTGCACAGTATTGAAAGAAATTTAAGAGTGCCTGGATTTACAGTAATAACAGTAGGAGAGCATAACAAAATTAAGACAGTAGCTTGAAGAACCATATCTTTTTTCTTTTCTTGTTCACTTGTTTGTCCCGTTTGCTACACTGTACATATATTTTATATTACAGCTGACCATTTCTAAAATACTACTTCATTGTCATACTGTCCTGAAGTTATTTACAAATAAATTTTAAAAATCGGACCGCTTATAAGCTATACACTTGCATTGGAAAGGTAATAAAGTAGCAATGATCCTGCCTCCATTTTGTTATTACATTACCAACATAGACTGTGTGTTTATGTTTGTAATGTAGTTGAATTGGTGCTGAAAACGCATGTAAATCTGTCTACATCTTCATTACACGACAACAATCAAACTGCAGCATTCAGTAATACAGTTCCTGAGTTATTTTTAAGCTGTCATTCACAACCTGAAGGCACCCACATTAACACATTAACATCTGACTCAGAAAGTTGTCTAAACTGAATCAAAATTTCTATGACTAACAGTCCCAGTAATATATGGAAAGTCAGGTGAATATTCTGAAATGCTTAAGATATCTTGGAAAATGGTTAGTAGTAATGTATAACGTGTGTGTGTAGTAAGAGGAAAAAACATGCAGGAAAAAAATGATATGGTCATATTAACAGTGGGGAAACTGTTGAAAAGGATACTGTGGCAATGACACAGGGAAATGCACTATTATTGTTAGATGAAAATAACATCAGCTATGAATTAAACAAAAGGCTGACACATATCTTAATAATTCTGATAATTAGTTGTTTTTTTCCATTTCAAGCTCAGACTTAAGTTTGTTTTTGAATGCAGGAAAACCAGAGAATGCTTAAAACACTTTAACTGTGATGCCAGCCTCACATATCACAAAAATCTGCTGCTCAGTGTGCAGGTGCAGTTTTGACTGGCTTTCCCCAGGACGTTGCAGAGATTAATACCAAATGCTCTGCTTGTCTTTGGGCTCTTTCATTGGGAATATACATCATTCTCACCTTGAACCTCCTGACAGGTTTTCAATAACTGTACACGTTTCCACGCTTTCACTGTGTAGTGCTACTCTGTGTTTTAAATTGTGACTAATTCTAATTTTTATTATACCAGAGGATTGGTGATATATGAAACTCGTGGTTCCGTATTTGTTCATTACTTAGGGTTCAGGCACACATTTGTATATTCTAGACAAATAACTGATTTGCACTTCATATCTGTCATTGTAGTAATCAGATCAGTTTATTTTACAATGCACAGTGTTACCCAGAATGTTCAGATATGCCACTAGACTGTCAGTCATATGTTTCATTACGTTAAATATATGGTTTATTTGTTTTGGGCCAGATTGATACTAGCATTTATACCTTTTCCTCCAGTGATACTGACCTGGAGGAAATGAACCGAATGGGTGTGAGTGCATCTGTCCAGCATCCTTTTCCTCATCACATCTGTTTGTGTGCTTTGTGGTCGTACTAATCTGCATTCAGACATCCCTTATTTTGGGATTAAATTTCAGCGTGAATCCCCTAAGAGCTATAAAAACATGACGAGTTTCATTTCTTTACTAGGTTGTGTGGGTGGCGGGCTCAACACAGGCCATAAAGTCATCACATTGAGCATGCACTGTGCACCATGTCATGCTAGTAGACAGGCATCACTTCCTAATTGACCTGGTTTGGGTTGAAAGGATTGGTGGAAAATTTAAATATTGAACCAAAACTGCCTGAAAGGTCACCATTGATCCATCTGAGAAGCAAAGACAGTGTAGTATTGATAGTATTTTCAATTATGCTCTAGTACTGCATTCAAAAATGCAACCACCTGCAATTACATCAGAATGTTAATAATAAGAATAATAACAGTTAATTGATTTTGGGGGTGTTTTAGGGAGCAGAAGACAAATTTAGATATCATTCTCTCAGCTTTTTTTTTTCTCTCAAGGAAATAAATAATGTAATTCTATATGAACTTCTACCAATTCACTTCATAAACTAATTAGCAACTACCAATAAAGATTTCTATAAAATAAAGAGTGTGCTGAGTATTGTAAATGATGTGGAGCCACTCTGCTAGAGAAACTACCTGAAGCATCTTCTATTTTGTAGTCTTTAATTCTTGTCAACAAATAATAGATGGCATCTATGCTGATATGTGTAACAGCCTCAAATCGGCTGACTGTTGAGACAGTGAAATAAGATGGGGAAAAAGACCAATTTGAGAGCCGTAAGTTTAAAACTTTCTGTGATAAGGATTGAGTTAATCCAATCCTCCATTGGCATTGCAAATGAATCTACTTGTTTACACGGATATTTAGGCAACAGAGTGCTGCACCTCATGGAATTGCTTTGCACTGTGAAAAGGAAAAAAAAGAGCAACATTCAGGTTTTTTTGGTTTTGTTTTTAAATTGGCTTTCTCTTGCTGTGTTGACCTCGCTGAAACGAATGTGGGAGTTGCATTTCTTTGATGCAGTGCTAAACACAGTCTGTTTCTCAAATTAAAAATTTGCTTCATTGGTGAGTGATTTCACATTATCAGGAGGTGTGTGTATTTAGGCGCACCTGAATGTGTTTCACATTAACAGTTTATTGCATCAGATATAACTGAATGCAGATCCACCATTTTAAGTGGTTGCCCTTTTGTTGGTCTTGCTCCTTGTTTTGACACTGGTACTGGCTTTTTGTATGGTCTCAGTGTTACTCCAAAACAACAACAAAAAAATACCCAACTACCTGCATTTCTCCTGCAACTGGAATAGGTATACTCAAATGATTTCTTCCTAAACTCTGCTGTGGGTTGTGTGCCAGAGCTTTAGTCACTGGACTGAGTTTTAATGTTACTATCTGAAATTTTGGAGGGGTGGGTTAGCAGCATCCCAGCATGGCTACATGTTAACCTTGGCTCTAAATATTTTCAGCTGCAAAAACCCTGCAGATCTTTAACATTGAGATGAAGAGCAAGATGAAGGCTCACACGATGACAGATGATGTGACCTTCTGGAAGTGGATCTCCCTCAACACAGTTGCCCTAGTCACAGACAACGCAGTCTACCATTGGAGCATGGAGGGTGATTCTCAACCGATCAAAGTATTTGACCGTCACTCCAGCCTGGCAGGCTGCCAGATCATCAACTACCGCACTGATGCCAAACAGAAGTGGTTGCTGCTCATTGGCATTTCTGCACAGGTAAATTGGCTCAGTTGCTTTATTTTTAATCTGGTATTAAAATTATGTTTGAGGCAAAATGTGGTTTCCTAAATAGTGTCACAGTTTTAGCAAATAGTTATTGCTCTAGCAAAGCAGAATTAAACACAGCCTTTAGTCTAACTTGTTGGGTTTCTCTCCTCAGCAAAACCGTGTCGTTGGAGCCATGCAGCTATACTCGGTGGACAGGAAGGTATCTCAGCCTATCGAAGGGCATGCCGCTGGCTTTGCACAGTTCAAGATGGAGGGCAACACTGAGGAATCGACTCTGTTCTGTTTTGCTGTGCGAGGACAGGCAGGAGGAAAAGTAAGAATTATGAGAACCGCAAAGCCTGGCAGCTACAAAGTAAAGAGATCAGCATAAAGTAATTTAAGTGAAAATTAAGACTGCATAGAAAAAGTGCTGTGTTTGAAAACTCCAATAGGCGTTTGTGGCCTCACTTTGTCTCCTTTTGTCTTGCTTTTTTTTTTTTTCCTAGCTCCATATCATTGAAGTTGGGACTCCACCAACTGGGAACCAGCCATTTCCAAAGAAAGCGGTGGATGTTTTCTTTCCTCCAGAAGCCCAGAATGACTTCCCTGTGGCCATGCAGGTACAAAACCTATTTACAGAAAAAGTGGGAACCTGTTTTTGTCACTTGTCTACCAAAGGGTCTTTTGGTTCATGCACTTTATAACTGTTTTTCCCCTTTCTGTACATCTAGATCAGTTCCAAGCAAGATGTAGTCTTTCTCATCACCAAATATGGCTACATCCACCTATATGACCTGGAAACTGGAACTTGCATCTACATGAACAGGATCAGCGGAGAGACCATTTTTGTCACTGCCCCCCATGAGCCTACTGCTGGAATCATTGGAGTGAACAGGAAAGGACAGGTACTCTAATGTACACTAGTGGAATATGTTTTGCAGTAGCTTGGAAAATAAGGCCATTCTTTATCTCACAGTTTAAATCAATGACAGCTTACAGAGTGCTTCCTTTTCCAACCAATTCTAGAAATTCCATCAGGTGTTCAGCTTGTAAACATTTATATAACGAATGCTAGACTGAGTCAAGAATGCAATGATGAATCAACCCCTTATTAATTTCCAGCGGAGAAAAGAGCCAGGCTCATTATCAATATTTCATCCTGGGCTTTCTGCAGGTGAACAGCTATCCACTTTAGCCACTATTTTTGATTTTGGATGGAAATTTAGTTTAATTTATATTTTTGATAGATGAAACTTATGTTATTTCTAATAAGCTTCTTAACAAACTATTTTATCTGTGACTACATATTGTGTTAGAAGAATGTTCCAAACCGAGTGTTTATTTATAAACCAGTGTGCACGCATGTATAGTAGATTACTTTCCCTGTGGTATGTTGGTATATCAGCATGGAATCTTGGGTGTGACCTTGACTGAGTAAATCTGAAAATATCAGGCTGTGGCAGCATCTTCAGTGTCAGGCAGCATGTGACACTAACAGCAGGTGGCCTCAGCTTGGCCAGGCAGACTACGCAGTCTAATCCTGTTATTGCTCTTGGCTCTCACCTGTGGGCCTGCCATACACAGCACAGTGTGTTGCACGCACACACATACTTGCACACAAAATGTAACACTATACATGGCTGTGTTGGGGGGGGGTATTCCCTGTATGTAATTTAGGAATGTGACAAATACAAGTCTTATAATGTAATTCTCAAGTCTAATTTTTGCATGTGGACATGTTTGCAGTGAACTCGATTTCAAACCCAGTTTAACCAACAGTTACTCTGTCATGTGTTTAGTGCCATTCTAGCTGTTTGTTCTCACCTGTGAGGAGTAGTGCATGTGGTGTCTGTCTCCTTTTTGGGTGTTTATGTCACCATATACCAGGCTGACTTTAAATTTTGGTGCCTCCTTGGTTGGAAGGTATTGGATACCTTTGACATGAGCATTACAAATTAAAGTGTAAATGGACAGTATAACCAAACACTTTAAGTTTTGTTGTTGTTTTTTTGGTTAATATTCTGGCAGTTTCACCTCATATAATGGTATTTATTATTTTGATTATTTCTGTTTGTATGAAGTGGACCTTTTTATATAGGTTTATGTGCTTCAGTGACTCGTTCTTCTTTCACGAGTATACAAAATATAAAAACAGTTTATCATCATAACAAAAAGAAATAAAACCTCAATAACCATACAGCCAAAACACAAAGTCAACATGTGGCATGTTAGTTACTCTATGAACAGGAAGAACACCTGTTAGCCTGGAGTAATAGATTATCTCAGCCTCACCTGGTTGCCTGAGCCCTGCTGCAGTGAAAGTTGGAGAAGACGGGAGCATTGAAACACTGTGAACTGAGGTGTTAAGCAAAGAGTCTTATTTTATGAAACCAAAAAAGCTTCCAAAGACCGCTTCTTTCTTGGTCTAAAGTTATTTTGGAACATTGCTGTTCACTTCATCCCCCATCTGTCTTTACTTTTCTTCCCTCCCAGCTGTGGGATTTCCTATCATGCTGGTGTAATTTTGTAAATGTGCAGTTATCAGTGTTAGAAATAGTTAATGTTATACAAATTGTACACCATTGAAGGTTCCCTGATGAAGAATATTAGTTGCTAATTGTTAATCATTGTCTTATCATATGATTAGAAGAGCAAGAACAGTGTGCAGTGAATACATGTTCCCTCTTAATATGTTCTGCAGCCAATGATGCAACGCATTTAAACACCTTGAAAAGCCACAGTCGATGTATTTTGTTGTCCAGTTATAGCTCTGTTAACATATATAAAATTACAACCAGTGTAACAGTGCATCCAGCATACCCCGTGGCAAAAGTATCAGTATTAAACAACAGGCAAAAACAACAGCGGTATAAAAAGTATAAAATAACTTCATGTGAATATAATTTTAAGTGCATATTTGATTGAATATGGAAGTCAAAATCAATCATGTTCATGAAGAGAAAAAATGAAAAAACTATAGAACATACAGGTTGTCAGGTATTATCAATTACACGTGCTTATCTGCACATTTGCTTTTCCAGGTGTTGTCCGTGTGCGTGGAGGAAGAAAACATCATTCCATACATCACCAGTGTGCTCCAGAATCCAGACCTGGCGCTCCGAATGGCTGTACGCAACAACCTCGCTGGTGCTGAGGAGCTGTTTGCTCGCAAGTTCAACACACTCTTTGCAGCAGGAAATTACTCAGAAGCTGCCAAGGTGGCAGCGAATGCACCCAAGGTACTGCCATTGTGCTTCTGTGCGCTCAGACTGTGTTCACGCATGACATACAAGTTCAGACTGTTAAGACTAAGCAGATTTCAGTGGATTAGTGTGATTGTAAACACCAAAGAGAATATGTAGAACAAGTTTATATTTTCCAGCCAAAATAGTTTAAAGGGAATGCAGCCTGTGTGCTGAATGAATAATGAATCTTATTGTGTATTGTAAATTGTTTTTGCATTTGTAATGGTCTAAGAAGTTTTCCGTCCTGCCTCTCCAGGGTATCCTGCGAACCCCAGACACTATCCGTAGGTTCCAAAGTGTTCCCGCCCAACCAGGCCAGACGTCTCCCTTGCTTCAGTACTTTGGCATCTTGCTGGACCAAGGCCAGCTAAATAAGTTTGAGTCTCTGGAGCTCTGCAGACCTGTCCTTCAGCAGGGCCGAAAGCAGCTACTAGAGAAATGGCTAAAAGAGGACAAGGTATGTGTTTAGTGGTTGGTTTTATAGTGGATGGTTTTATTCTAAGTTTCAGTATTCTTTGATTTCATCTACCATATCATGGAGAAATATGTACTCAGAAAGATGGTCTCTAAAGTCATAGTGTTAGACTGGCTCACTGAATCACATTGATTCCAAAGCAGAAGATCCATCATTTAGGGCAATGAAACCCCTGTTTTTGTTTTTTGTTTTTTTTAGCTTTAAGCGTCATGAAAGTGAAGTGCATGGCAGATCACTATTATAGTTTAGTTTGTGTTTTTCTAAACCTGATTTATGTTTGTGTTTACAGCTGGAATGTTCTGAGGAGCTTGGAGACTTGGTGAAGTCTGTAGATCCAACTCTCGCCCTCAGCGTCTACCTCAGAGCCAATGTTCCCAATAAGGTCATTCAGTGCTTTGCAGAGACTGGCCAGTTCCAGAAGATTGTCCTCTATGCCAAGAAGGTTTGTGATGACTCACTTGGTAATTAAAAGAGCTTTGGCTGTAATATGTTTGATTTTCTACATTTTTCTATACATCCATCACAGATGGGGAGCGCCTTATATGCAGGAATGTTTTCCTTAAAGATTTGTCATCCTTGTAGGTGGGCTACACTCCAGACTGGATCTTTTTGCTAAGGAACGTAATGAGGATCAGTCCAGAGCAGGGTCTTCAGTTCTCTCAGATGCTGGTTCAGGATGAAGAGCCACTGGCTGACATTACACAGGTAAAAACATTTCTTTGTTGCACTTGGGGTGGGCGATGCAGCCAAAGGATTCCATGACTATCTTTAAAGTTACAGTTGCAATCCGCGATCTGAATCACAGTTCTTCCCATGGATGTAGTTGAGCTCAATCAGTTGATTATATGATTGTGAAAATACACTACACCCCTGAGATGCATAGAGACAGAACCGAGGCTCTGAGAGTTCAACATCTGCGATTTTTCTGTTTAATTTTCCAGATTGTTGACGTGTTCATGGAGTACAACCTGATCCAACAGTGCACGTCCTTCCTACTAGATGCCCTGAAGAACAACAGACCCATGGAGGGACCACTGCAGACACGCCTCCTTGAAATGAATTTGGTCCATGCACCACAGGTACATAAACATCAGGTCTATACATCAGGTACATCTGTATCTGATGTACTGATGCTAAATGATTTCAACCAACATGGAGTGCCAGTGATCAGTAGGTCTCACCCAAAACAAAACTCCTGGAATTAAACTTCTTAGTTGGACTGGTAAAAATCCACATGTGACTGATGTAACTATGGACATTTTTTAAAAAATGATCTAAAGCATGTTTTGTTTTTGTGAAACTTGGCCCCTAGTTTTCTCAACTTTATTTTCTTTCACCAGCAATCACATTTTTGCTGTTTACAGAAATGTTTGTATTTCAGTGTCCATATGTCTTTGTCCCTGTCTCTGTGTCATGTGTTACAGGTTGCAGATGCCATCTTGGGTAACCAGATGTTCACCCACTATGATCGTGCTCATGTGGCACAACTGTGTGAGAAAGCTGGCCTCCTGCAGAGGGCGCTGGAGCATTATACTGACTTGTATGATATTAAACGCGCAGTGGTGCACACACACCTTCTCAACCCTGAGGTACAGATTGAGTATATAAAATGAATGATACGTGACTGTGTCTGAAAAATGTATATTAATGTATTTTGATGTTGTGGTTTGTGGTGGCTATGTTTGTATTGGTGATTGCTTTCTATTTATTTTTTTAGTGGTTGGTGAATTTCTTTGGCTCGCTCTCTGTGGAGGATTCTTTGGAGTGTCTGAGGGCCATGTTGTCCGCTAACATCCGTCAGAATCTGCAGATCTGTGTGCAGGTCGCCTCCAAGTACCATGAACAGCTCACTACTCAGTCCCTCACTGAACTGTTTGAGTCATTCAAGAGCTTTGAGGGTTAGTGGGGAAGATGCAGATTTGCATACTTCCTTGTCTTTTCTGTTCAGTCTGAGAAAACAGAAATTCTAAAAAAGAGAACTGGTTTTAGTACTCCTGGTGATTGAGTTTTTTGCCTGGCAGGTTTGTTCTATTTCTTGGGTTCCATCGTGAACTTCAGCCAGGATCCTGAAGTCCACTTCAAATATATTCAAGCTGCCTGCAAAACAGGCCAAATCAAAGAGGTGGAGAGAATCTGCAGAGAAAGCAATTGCTACGACCCTGAACGTGTGAAGAACTTCCTCAAGGTCAGAAGTGGGCAGTACAGAAAACATTTATCTCTCTAAAGCAAAGCTATAAAAATTTTTTCTTTTATTCAACATCATTTATTGTTTTGTTCCTTAACAGGAAGCCAAGCTTACCGACCAGCTGCCTTTGATCATTGTGTGTGACCGCTTTGATTTCGTCCACGATCTGGTCCTGTACCTGTACCGCAACAGCTTGCAGAAATACATTGAGATCTACGTGCAGAAGGTACATTACTGCACCCAGAAGAGTAAATAAAATTCAACCTACATCCTTTAAAAAAAAATCACAATTCAAAACCCTGACTGATTTGAAACTTCATGCTTTAACTTGTTTATTCTCTTCCCATCCAGCCTCTCTCTGCTCAAATTGTGGTTGTGCAATTGTTTTTACCTTGATGAAAACATGTCAGCATTTCCTGATCATATATTCCAGGTGAACCCAAGCCGTCTGCCAGTAGTCATTGGCGGATTATTGGATGTGGACTGTGCTGAAGATGTGATTAAGAACCTGATCATGGTGGTGAGAGGACAGTTCTCCACAGATGAACTGGTTGCTGAAGTGGAGAAAAGAAATCGGTGAGAACCAAAAGAACTATTTAATGTGCACAGCAAAAGAAGACTCACTGACTCGGCCATCTAACTCAAACTGTAGCGTTAAACTGGTCCTTTCTTTTTCTGATTTTCTTTCAAAACCTGTGATATTGTTACTGTGCTTCTTTCTCCAGTTTGAAGTTGTTGCTTCCTTGGTTGGAGGCTCGTATTCACGAAGGTTGTGAGGAGCCTGCAACCCACAATGCTTTGGCCAAGATCTACATCGACAGCAACAACAACCCTGAGCGCTTCTTGAGGGAGAACCCCTACTATGACAGCCGTGTGGTGGGCAAGTACTGTGAAAAGAGAGACCCCCATCTGGCCTGTGTGGCTTATGAAAGAGGACAGTGTGACCAGGAACTCATTCATGTGAGTTTAAAAACAAATCATTTTAGCTGGAAGGTGAAAGTCCGGGTAATTAGTAATGTAATAAAGAAGTTTCTTGCTCTGTGTTTCATGTGAAATGTTTTATTTCTAAACATTTTTGTTGTGCTTCAGGTGTGCAATGAGAACTCACTGTTCAAGAGTCTGTCCCGCTACCTTGTACGCCGCAAGAACCCAGAACTGTGGGCAAGTGTGCTGTTGGAGACCAACCACTACAGAAGACCACTCATTGACCAGGTCTGACTCTGTAGCATCTCTGATACTAAATTATGCCACATAAACCAGTTTATTGTCAAAAGTTACCAGCCTACATTAGCCTCCATACTGTAAACAGGCAAACATCAACTGTTGTGGATCATGTCTCTTGTTGGTCTCTGCTGCAGGTTGTCCAGACAGCCTTATCAGAGACCCAGGATCCAGAGGAGGTGTCTGTCACAGTCAAAGCCTTCATGACTGCCGACCTTCCCAACGAGCTCATTGAGCTTTTGGAAAAGATTGTGCTGGATAATTCCGTCTTTAGTGAGCACAGGTAAAAGAGTCTGACCTCAGTATGTAATGTTGTCCTTTGTTTAAACATTAAACATTCATAAACATTCAACTGTGTTTTAGCCTGCATATCAAAGATTTAGACAGAAGTCAGTCAACTGCTCACAATTGTTGTTCCAGTGATGAACACTGAACTAGCAAATAATTTAGTATATTTAATAAGGCATTCAGTGAAAACCTCGTATCTTTCTAATTTCAGAAACCTTCAGAATCTCCTCATTCTGACTGCCATTAAAGCTGATCGGACACGTGTCATGGAGTACATTAACCGTCTGGATAACTACGATGCCCCAGACATTGCAAACATTGCCATCAGCAATGAGCTGTTTGAAGAGGCCTTTGCTATTTTTAGGAAATTTGATGTCAACACTTCTGCTGTTCAGGTGCGTGCTTTCCTTATCATTTATAACTTGTTTGTTTTTAAACATCTTGTTTTGTACTTACCCAGAGCCTGGTAATAGCCCCCACAATTTTGCAGTTAGTGTTGATATTCAGCAATCTGAATGTTTTCTCATGTCCAGGTCCTGATTGAACACATTGGCAACCTGGACAGAGCTTATGAATTTGCTGAGCGCTGCAATGAGCCCCCAGTTTGGAGTCAGCTGGCAAAGGCACAGCTTCAGAAGGGTTTGGTGAAAGAAGCCATTGACTCTTACATCAAGGCCGATGACCCATCTGCTTACATGGAGGTGGGGCAAGCTGCAGCCCAAAGTGGTAAGATGAGCTTTTATCTCTCAGTTGAACTTTTCTTTCTAAGATGTAAAGAACTTTATGACTTATTGTTTTATTTAATCAAGACAGTTTGTGTAATGTTAAATATGTAGTAGCTTACTGTATTCATGAAGCTTATGGTAGTTAATTTTTTTGTGCAGGAAACTGGGAGGACCTGGTGAAGTTCCTGCAGATGGCTCGTAAGAAAGCCCGCGAGTCATATGTTGAGACAGAGTTGATCTTTGCCCTGGCCAAGACCAACCGCTTGGCCGAGCTGGAAGAGTTCATCAACGGACCCAATAATGCTCACATTCAGCAAGTAGGTCCTTCGACATGCGCAGACGTGGAGCTACTTCTATGCAGCAGTTACCACTTAATTCTTTTCCACGTGTTTACAGTTACAGCTACTTAGCTGCTGTTAATTATTTTGTCCGTCTTCTTTAAGGTGGGTGATCGTTGCTATGATGACAAGATGTACGAGGCAGCCAAACTGCTTTACAACAATGTGTCAAACTTTGGGCGTCTGGCCTCAACTCTGGTGCACCTGGGAGAATACCAGGCAGCTGTGGACGGAGCCCGCAAGGCTAACAGCACCCGCACCTGGAAGGAGGTGATGGAGATCAGTTTTATTTAATTTTTTCTCTCTCTCTCTGTCTCTCTCTTTTTTTTGTGCTGATAGCAAGTCTCCTTTTATTTGAAACATGAACTCTCTGTACTGGCCTGTTTTTAACAAGTGTTGATTTTTGTTTTGTGTTTTCCTCCTTTCTGCTCTTCCAGGTGTGTTTTGCTTGTGTAGATGGGAAGGAGTTCCGTCTCGCCCAGATGTGTGGCCTGCATATTGTTGTCCATGCTGATGAACTGGAGGAGCTCATCAACTACTACCAGGTATGTGGGATACTTGTGGGCCAAACACAGAACCATTGCTATGAATGATAAATAGCTAAGCATGTATACTATAAAGAATCTGGCATAAATATAAGAACAAACCACCTTGTCTTTTGTGGTGTTCGTGTTAATAACAATAGTGCTCCGTGAAACCTTTGATTGAAATGAATCAGTCAGTTGAGCCAAAGGATAGTAGGGTTTTCAGTTTTCCCCAGCTTACAGATTGTTTTGCTGCACCTCATGTCAGTATACTGTGTCTGCAAACATGAGTTTTAAGGACTTCAAAATAACTTATCAAATTGTGTAGTGGAGAGAGATTAAGGGGTATAGTAATGTCTGTTTGTGTCCTCTAGGACCGTGGTTACTTTGAGGAGCTGATCACCATGCTGGAGGCTGCCCTGGGGCTGGAGCGTGCTCACATGGGTATGTTCACTGAGCTGGCCATCCTCTACTCCAAATTCAAACCCCAGAAGATGAGGGAACACCTGGAGCTCTTCTGGTCTCGTGTCAACATTCCAAAGGTGGGTGTGAGAAACCAATTCATTATAAGTTTTGCAGTCAGCCTTTATAGTGGGATCATGTATTGGCTAGAATCTGACGCTGTGCATTACAATACAGGGGCTGCGATGCTGTATGTTGTCATTAGTTTTTTAACTTTAAAGTGTCATAGCATAAAGAACATATCACTATATATGTATAGAATTATGATAAAAAAGAAGTTAACTTTTTAAAATACTCAGAACAGCAGGATCCAGACCTATCACAGTTTCTGTAACATCCAGAAACACTACATTACTTTTTATACGGTCTGGGCAATAGAGTAAATATTTTTCTAAACCTGTGAAATTGTTAACTGTTCATTTGCAAATTTATCTTTTTTTTTCTTTACACCACTACATAGGCTGTAAAAGACAAAGTTATTTTTGAGTTCATAAACTAACTTGTGTGTCTATGTATCAGGTTCTCAGAGCAGCTGAGCAGGCCCACCTCTGGGCAGAACTGGTGTTCCTCTATGACAAATATGAGGAATATGACAATGCCATCATCACCATGATGAACCACCCATCTGATGCCTGGAAGGAAAGCCAGTTCAAAGACATTGTCACCAAGGTAAAAAACACAACATGAAAGTGTTATTAGTGCTATCAATTTCTTCTAGTGACAGCAGTTCCAGCACGGTGCTGCCCTTTTCTTTTTTTCTTCAAATGTAGAAATTGTTGAACATGAATATGGTGTGTTTCTCATAGGTGGCCAATGTTGAGCTGTACTACAAGGCCACCCAGTTTTATCTGGAGTACAAACCATTGCTGCTGAACGACCTACTCATTGTCCTTTCTCCAAGACTGGATCACACACGTGCTGTAAACTTCTTTAGCAAGGTCATTATTATTTTCTTTGACTGTTTCTTTGCTTCAAATGAAAAGATCAAGATGAATCATTCTGAGGATCACTCACATTCAGTTTTGCCTGACTGAAAAATGATAAACTCCCAGTGGCACTCATATGTAATCCGGCTCTTTGTTCAGGTGAAACAGCTGCCTCTGGTTAAACCTTACCTAAGGTCTGTCCAGAATCACAACAACAAGTCAGTGAATGAAGCCCTTAACAACCTCTTCATCATTGAGGAAGATTATGCGGTATGGATTCAGATTTGTTAGTTTGGTCTCATAACCAGTTGGATGCTTTTGATGTTGGCTTAAGATAGAAACTATTTGTTATTGTTAATTCTAGCTAGCACACATAAAAAAACATTGCAGTTATTCCAGATGTTCCATTTTCAGTTTTATCTTGCAACCTTTCTCTGTTACCCAGGCACTGCGCACATCCATCGACGCTTACGACAACTTTGACAACATCTCACTCGCCCAGAGCCTGGAGAAGCATGAGCTGATTGAATTCAGAAGGATCGCAGCCTATCTTTTTAAAGGCAACAACCGCTGGAAACAGAGTGTCGAGCTCTGCAAGAAGGACAAGCTCTACAAGGTGCATGGGCACTAAAATAAGAAATAAGTTGCAGGAGAGATGCACATTTTTCAAAGCAATGTTTTCCCTTGGAAACCAGCTGGCAGATGTGTCAGTTTATTGACCTGTGCTTTTGTTCTTATTTCTGCAGGATGCCATGCAGTACGCATCAGAGTCCAAAGACACTGAGCTGGCGGAGGAGCTCCTAGCTTGGTTCCTGAAGGAAGACAAGAAAGAGTGTTTTGCTGCCTGCCTATTTACCTGCTATGACCTGCTGCGGCCAGACGTGGTGCTGGAGACTGCCTGGCGACACAACATCATGGACTTCTCCATGCCATACTTCATCCAGGTCATGAGGGAGTATCTCACTAAGGTGGGTTGGCCAGAGGCAATGAAGATCAAGACAAATTACATGGCTTTATGAGAAGGCCTCTAATGAGAGAAAAAGCAACTGATGTTATAGACCCCTTTTACAATAGTAATGTCACCAAAGTAAAGTTGTGGTCAGAAATTTACATACATTCATCATGGGCATGAATGCCATGGGAACAAAGGATTTCTTTGACCTGTTCTTTTTCTAGGGTGGAATGATTGTACAGGACACATCTTTAATGACTTTAAACACAAGAATTGGGTACACAAGTTTGAATTTATTTTAGATTTTCTCTAATCCACACAGGGTCAAAATTATACATAATGGCTCCAATATATACCTACACTCCCACTAATATTTGGTTAAATGTCCCTTAGCACCTCGACCAGATGCTTTTGGTAGCCATCAACAAGCTTCTGGCATAATCTGGCTGGATGTTTGACCATTCATTTTGACAGAAATGGTGGAGTTCATTTAAATTGGTTGTTTTCCTGATGCAGATTTTCAGTAGGGTTGAGGTTAGGAAGACCATTCCAGAAACTTAATGTTAACCTGCTTTATTCCAAAACTAGTTTTGATGTGTGTTTGGAATCATTGTTCTGTTGGAACACCCAACTGTGTCTTAAGTTTCAACCATCTAGCTGTTGATTTGAGGTGAAGTTGAAGAATTTGGAGTTAGTTCTTCATTATTCCATTCACTTTGTGCAATGTACCAGTACCACTGACAGCAACAGTCCCAGAGCATGATGCACTACCGTGCTTGACAGCTGGTACAGTGTTCTCAGGTTTGAAAGCCTCAACTTTAGTCCTCCAAACATGCCTCTTTTCATTGTAGCCAAATAACTCGATTTCTGTGTTGTTAGACCAAAAATATTTCTCCAGAAGGTATTTGACTCGTTCATGTGGGCAGATGTAAATTCAGTCGAGCTTGAATGTGTCAATTTTTGGAGCAGGGGCTTCTTTCTTGGTCGGTCGGTTGGTCCTGAACATCTTAACCACTTTTCCTCATATGAGGGTGACGGTCTTCTTCCAGACCATTTCCAATGTCTGGAAGAATACCTATACAGTTTGATTTGATGACCCTGGAGTCTGCATTTGTTGAGAAATGGCTCCAAGAGACTATGTCCACTTGTGTAAATCTACAGTTCTCCTTCTTAGATTATTACTGAATTCCTTGGACTTTCCCATTGTTCTGAGTATTGGTCAATCCACTGAGTGTTGTCAAGTAAATCCTTCTTATGCTGGCAAGGAGAAACTACCAGTTGTACTCAATCATGATCACTAACAAGATCCTAATAGTCCTTGGCCTCGTCAAATTAAAAAGACACTGTAGACCCTTCAGCACCACTTATTAAAAGATTTAAGTGAGTGTATGCACATATTTGAGCCTGTATGTATAATTTTGACCCTGTGTGATTACAGAAAATTCAAAATAAATGAAAACTTGTGCACCCAATTCTTATTTTTTAAAGTCAGTAAAGATATATGCTGTGCAATCATTCCACCCTGGAAAAAGAACTTATTAAAATTTTAAAATTATTAAAAGCCCAAAATTACCATGACATTCATGCCCATGATATGTGTGGAAACCTCTGACCACAGCTATGTAAGAAGATGCATTGATGTTTCTTCTGCTTTTAGGTTTTAAAACATGTGAAATAGTTTTTGCAAATTAGTCCCATCCTCCCTGCAGCCATCTGTGGAAGACCAACAAAAATCTTCAAAAATCTTTTCTGTGATAAATTCCAGGATTTCTATCCATCTGTTACAAGAAACAGTAGCAGCGGCTAAAATGTGTTTTGCAAATACTGTTTGACTATAAACAGTATGATGCTGTTAAAGCCCCCACCCACCCACCCCTCGCCAGTACTGCCAGTTCTTTCCTCCATTCATGCTCATCTTCCTTTGCATCTGTCAGTCACCATGTGTCATCACTGGTGTTTTCCTTTTCATTTGGGTTTCCATCTATTTAAGCTGCTTTTCCATACAAATGTGTTACAGAGGAGATTCATAGCTGCTGTGTGACTCATTATGCCATTTATCTCTGTTACATGGTAAAAGAAAAAAAAAACACCTGATGCTTTCATAACAGCCTGCAGACCTGAGTGAAGCATTTATACATTTATGTTCCAGTCTTTGAGTACACCTTCAAAATAATTCAGTCTGTTATTTAAGCTGTTAGATACACAAGTGATTGTATCAAGTTAAACAAAGTAATTGTCTGCTTAGGTCTCTTTTTTTTTTTTTTGGTTTGTTTTGTTTTTAAGGTGTTTGTGCATAGTGTAGCTCCATTTAGTCAGCATCTGTAAATTTTGACTTGATACTAGTCTAAGAAACAAGGTGCAAGTTCACAGTAGCAGGTTTAATCTCAAGTGTGCATTTGTATCAAAAGTGGCGTTAATTACCCGCATCACTCTTAGGATTTTTGTATTTCTTCTTTAAGTGACAAGTCCTCTGTTTCCTCTCTCTCTCTCTGTCTCTCTATCTTTCTCTCTCTGTCTCTCTCTCTTTC
Organism: Pterophyllum scalare; assembly: GCA_024447675.2. Taxonomy (NCBI): domain Eukaryota; kingdom Metazoa; phylum Chordata; class Actinopteri; order Cichliformes; family Cichlidae; genus Pterophyllum; species Pterophyllum scalare. Next base: position 92,447 of record JAMQGT020007167.1, read on the forward strand.
TGTTTTGGGAGACTCCCATTTGTTTTTTTCCTCCTTAAGTTGCTTCTCTGAATTTCCTTTCCAGGTTGATGCGATAAAGGAAAAGGTGAAAGTCGAATCCATTTTTTAATCATTCTTTTTGACCCTCTCCCCTGTCCTGTAGCCTGTAGTTTGGAGAAGTGAAACTAGTACAAACTGCATGTCCCCCTCCCCTCCCCATGACACTCTGCTGCTTCTGACTGTAAATTCCACATCTCCACTAGACCAACCCACAAAACTCCAGAGTGGCAGCTACTTCACACGCGTCCCTCAAGAGTCCTGATTGGTTTGCTGGTGTGTGTCGGTGACGGCTTGAGTTTTGCCTCAGGCCAGGAATCACTGAACTGATTATTGAATTGGACACATAACTAATAACTAAATTCATATTAAGTGCTGGTGAAGACATTATGGCACTTCAACAATAATTTTTTTGAAGTTGTGTTACAGCAGTGTGCCGTTATTTGCTTGGGCAAATCAGTTAGCTCTGTTTGTAACTAAAACTAGCCGGCATTGATCATCTCTGTTATGCTTTATGCAAATAGTACTTTTAATTTGTAAGACAGCAGTCTGTCTGTTAGTACTTTCAGTCTCTCAGTAATTCTGTCAGTCTGCCACTAAGAGCCCTTTCACATATTTCTTTCAGATGTGCAACTGATTAACTAAAATTATTTTAAAAAAGAAAAAAGTGCAACTGAGCCATCGCCTGAAGCCAGCATGCTCATCAGCTCTCCTTGGCTGTGGGTGAATAGTGCCACTCTGCTTAGCTCCCTCACCTGCTCTGGTCAGGTCCTTTTTTATAGATAAATTCTAATGTTTTACTGTCTTGTACCACTGCTCAGCTGCACTCTACTGCTAGTCATGCAAACTTTAGTTCAGGAAACATATGTCTTCACACTATAGATGTTATAGATTTTTTTCCCCTCTTTCTTAATTATCCATTTATATCATAGTGTATGTGGGTTGTTTTTTTTGTTGTTGTTGTTTTTGACAGTGGTGCAGTAGCAGAGACTGCAGCTGAGTGTAATTTTAGCAATAGAGGAGCCACATAGACTTTTTTTTATGAAATATTTCTTTGTATTTTTCCTCTGTCTGTACTTATTTCAGTGCTTTAGTCAAAACATAAGCGATAAAAACCATAAACATTAGTTGGTTACGTGCATTTTAAGAGGGGTAAATTTTCCTACAGTATGTTTCCCTGCGTATTTTTGCAAAGTGAGGTCTCTTTGAGCAATAAGCTGTTGGTGTGTGTAAGGGCATAAAATATGTAGTATGGATTTATCCATTGGGCAAAATGAATACTGAACTTGTGAAACAACAAGCATGCATTCCCCCCATTGGTAGCGTCAGCTGATCTCAGGCCAGGTTGAGAGACATCGTTGTTGGCTGTGCCTGCTTTTGGAAACCTTGAACTGGCTGTACAAAACCATCCCCTCCACCCTGTCGTTCACACTCCCTCCACTTTGGCTCTCTGCTTCTGTCTTTCTTTCATGCACCCCTCAAGAAATAAATGACTAAACTGCTGCTTCAGCATGTCTCTAAAGCCTTCTCCTATCAAATAAATCTACACACTTGTCTTAAAATGGCTTGCTTAACCAGATTGACTGATTGTACTAGTAAACCAGACAGTATGTAGAGAACTGAACCCAAAACCACCTTAAGAGGAAATCCACGCCTGTGCATCATTTAGCGCCATCTTAAGCATATTTCATCAATATTGCACGCTAGCGTAGCTGAAAGCACTGAGGATAATATCTGAAGCTTTCTGCTGGCTGCTTAATTCTCTGAATGGTTTTTGCTGTCTTTTGTCCTTTGACTGTCATTGTCTGCCTCTGAGCTGCTGAGCAAATAATAAAGCATCAAAGAAAAATATAATAGGGAGCTTTAGCAAGTTGATTCTCAAGGCTTTTATGTGTTTTATAGAGCTCTTTGCACCCAGGCAGTGATTTAAAGATGGTATATGCAGCATATTAGTATCACTGGACAGTAAATAACATTGAAGTGAACTAAGTGAATCAGGCCCAGTCACATCCTCCAGGCTTTGTTTTCAGGCTTTAAAAAATGTAGCTTAAAGCCTGAAAAGTCTGGGAGGCTTTGATCAGTCACACCTGTTTTCTACTAATGTAAGGTGAGTAGTATTTAAAGAAGAAAAAAATGAGTAAGACCTTTGATGCATGATTGGAGGGAGGGAGTATTATCGAATCTATTTACCTTTTTATTACTTTTTAAAATTACTTTTTGGCCTATATAAATTTTGTGACTAATTTTTTTATGATTAATTTTACTTTCATTTACTTTCAGTTTTATACATTTGCAATCACACTTCTCAACCACAGGTTCAGATTGTGTGATATGTTCTGGATTTGGACTAAATAAGCGTTTTGATGTCACCAACATTACTATTTTTGACTACTTTGTTACTCTGTAAACTCCATTGTTAGTCCAGTGATGAATACTCAGTATAGTTGTGGTCTGCAAAGACACGGAAGTGTAACCGAAGAAAAACCTGAATGTTAGGGTGTTTGCACTGGTGCAGGGTGGGTTCTCTACATACACTTTTTCAACATGCTAGAGTAGATATTTTGGGTGGCTGGATGGTGGGACCATTATTACCCAGTAGCTGTTTGTCTTTGTTTCCCCTCCTTATTCCCTAATTTGTTTCACAATAAGTGAATGTCCATAAGGTAGACTGGTGTATAGAGTACCCACTAGCTCTCTAGTTGTAGTTACTCCTCTTAGGCTTCTTAGTAAGGCCTGCTTCCTGCAGCCTGTTTTTATTTAAATCTGGACTGTAATCGTCTTCGCCTGTCAGGAATGGTCCCATCCGTCAGCCAGTGAAATAACCCAGAGGTCAGTTTTTACAAACCCTTGCTCTTCAAGAGCCTCATCATCTTCAGTTTAACTGAAGTCTGACAAGGTCACTGTCGTCGTGTGCTCCACAGGTGGACAAACTCGAAGCTTCAGAGTCTCTGAGGAAACAGGAAGAGCAGGCTACAGAGTCTCAACCCATTGTTTACGGTAAAAAAAAAAAAAAGAGAGAGAGGGGAAAAAAAGGCCACATCAGATCAAAACTACATCACCATAATCCTTTTTGAGGATCAATTAGACAATATGATCACAGCTGCTTTGTTTTTAAGTACTCCTCTTGGTGTTCTCTTGCAGGCACACCCCAGCTTATGCTCACAGCAGGGCCCAACGTGGCCGTGCCTCCTCAGCAGCCCTACGGCTACGGCTACACAGCAGCACCGGGCTACGCCCAGCCGCCACAGACCGCCTTTGGATACGGCATGTGAACACCCAACGACCCACCCACCCTAACTTGACCCAACACTTCCCTTCCATCTGTCCTCCCTTCTTTGTGTTCCTCACCAGCTTCCCATGGTCTTCTACTCACAACAGAGGCCACAAGCAAGCAACAGCCCACTCTCATTTTGAGCACTATTTTTTTATTATGTTGTCCTGTTCCAAGAGAAAACATTTAACTGCATTGAAGGACTTTTATTTGTATTGTTTGAAAGAAATTGGACCATGTTTGTTTTTTGTTTTTTTTCACATTCCATATTTTATGACTACTTATTTAGATATTTTTTGTGGCTTTTTTTTTCTTGTTATATTTTTATTGTTTTATGGAGAAGTGGACTTGCTCAAGCTCAGCAATGAACCTTTGAAGTAGGTGGAGGAGCATTGGATTTTGCACTCATGAAGAAATTAATGTTGAAGAGCTCTTACTTTTGATGTACTGAACATGTGAACAGCTTACATTGTCTCGTTTGTCTGTATAATGCATTTCATCATTGTATATTCTGAGGAAAAAAGGTTACATATAATGAACATATATTGCCATTTCAATGGCTATAGCTAGTGACACTAAGTAATGATAGTATATTCTGCACAGGCGTGTAGCTTTATGGAGTTTTAAATGCATACAGACGTATGTCACTGTGTGACTGAGGGTGTGCGTGTGTATGTGTGTGACATAAAGGTCCGAATAAGAATTTTAACCCCCTCTACCCCCCAGCTTGTACTGGGCTACTCCACTCCACCCACCTAGATATTAGCTCTCTTTCATTAGCTCCATGTATTAAGGTGACCTCTTGTGCTGTGTACAGTGCTTGTGTGAGACTGTATCTGTGTATGTGCAAGGACGGGACCACGGCGACCAAACCCCCAGGGCCCTTAACCGTACTGTGTGTATGTATTTACTCTGAACCCTTCTCGTGCTGAGGTCCGTGTATGCCAGGTGTTGTGGTGTTTCCCTCGGTCACCATTACTTTTTTTTTTTCTCCTTGCGTGTACAGATGTGAAGAATTGAAAACGTTTAGATGGAGACCCCCACTTCTCTGTCGTTCACCCCTCCCCTGTCTTGTTACCTCATTTGTTAATGCTTAGTAGCAAGAACAAAGAAAGTGGCAGATGAAGACAGGCTGGTGGAACAGTTAGTGTTCTAATGACAGATTGATTAGCTCCATAAACACTCCTGTAGGTTGTGTGTTTAGATGGTTACAATGAAGAAATCTAAGTCTCCATACATCCAGTTCTTTGTAAAGAATGGTCTGAAATAAGAGCCTGTTATTTACCTTTGATGTACTTAACTTCCTTACATGCTTTAAGCTGTGTGTGTATAAAGTGTCATCCTAACCCTAACATAAGTTGAATTCCTTTCTGTTGTCATGCATATTAATAAAGGGGATGCTGTCATTGATAAGTGGAAGAATATGACTTAATTGAAAGGGAAATACTAGCCTAAATAAAAACTAAAAATTGTATCCTCTCTGTGTCTGAGATGAATTGGTAATGTGTCAAGAAAAAGTTGATTCTTTTTCCAATATACATAAACTATAGAATAAATAATCTTAAATAAGCATCAGCTGCTTTAATATATTTGTATTTTATTGGTCTATTGTTGCAATCCTTTATATTTTATTTCACTTACATTTGTAATTGAAACATGTTAAATTAGACTGTAAATGTGATGGAGGGACCAGATGAGAGCTTCTCAATCATTCTTGTGTGAATCCAGTGGTCGGATGATCAGCTTATACAGTTCTGGATCTTTCTTTCCAACTGACGGCAGTACTTTTCACACAGTCCTGTAGCCCTGCAGATTAACAAGCACACAGATTTCTTAACTTATTGCATACTAGTAAGTCAATGTTATTTATATAATGCCACTTCACAAGAACAGTTGGCTCAAGGCTCTTTATATTGTAAGGTAAAGACCATACAGTATTAGAAAGAAACCCCAACAATCACGTGACTCCCTGTGATCAAGCACCTGGTGACAGTGGGAAGGAAAAACTCCCCTTTAAAAAGAAGAAACCTCCCAGCTGAGCTGGGCTCAGGGAGGGGCAGCCATCTGCCACGGTCGCGTGGGGGTGGGAGGAAAAAGAAGAGAGCAGAGAGGAACCAGGCAAAAAAATGCACTATGGGAGAAAGAGCCAGAGGTTAACCATTACTTATGATTAAATACATACAGGGACTAAAAAGAGATGAGTGAGACACGCTCAGTGCATCATGGCTAGCCCCCCAGCACCCTAAGCCTCTTGCAGCATAACTAAGGGAGGATTCAGACTCTAGTACTACAGATGTCTGTTAAAACTCTCACTCTTACTTGAGCTCCTGGAGCTTCTTCTGTTTGATCTCATCAAGGCATATACGTCTCTGCCGGGCTTCTTCATTCAGCCGTTTAGCCTCCATTAAGGCCTCTCTGCGCTTAGCTGAGATTGAGATCTCCCGTTCCTTCATCTGCTGTCGGATGGCCTGCGCGAACTGCTGCACGTTCTGACGCTGCCTCTCCTTTCGCGCCTCCTCTTTGACTATCGCTTCCTGTTGAACCCTGCGTGGTGAGGAAGGCAGACATGTCATTTAGCTATCTCTGGATTATTTGAAAAGTGGTTTCAAAAGAACGGTTCTTACTTCAGCTGCCTCTCAAACTCGGCCTTCTCCCGACCAGCCTCCACTGACAGATTGCGCTCTTTGTACTGAACCTGCTCCACGTGAGCTGACCTCAGCATCTCTTCTAGCTGGGCTTTCTTTGCAGCCTGCTCCCCTCTCTTTTCTCCTCCATTCCCTCTCTGCAGCATCTTGGTTCCTGCGAGCACGGAGCTCATCCTTCCAGATGAACAGATACACAAACACAAGCAGTTCAGAACATCTGAAAATGTTATTCCGGGATTTAAATCTTCAGATATCTAACATCTGTTACTTCCTGACCTGCTCAGCCTTGTAGTCCCTGTCTTTTTCTTGCTGGGCCCTCAAATGAGCAATCTTCAACTCTTTCTCCTTCTTCATTCGTCTCTGCTCTGCTTCATATTCTGCCTCCCGCTCCTGCAGGGGTAAGGAAATGCCGTGTAAACTCAGTTATAAAAGACATCAGAATAAAATGTGTGTGCCAAATTATATATCTTGCAGTCCACAGCCACATAAAGCGTAGTGGCTATGAACTGTCTATGGAGACTGTTTTCTTTTCATCTGACCTGTTTTTTTTGGATATACTCCTTCACTCTCATGTCAGCCAGCTTCTCCTCCTCCATCCTCCACTTTTTTGCCCGTATGGTCTCAGCATTGATGCGCTTGATCTCCTCCTGCAGAAGCTGTTGCTCCATCCTCTTCTTCTCCAGTGCCTGGAGGAAGACATCGGTAGAGCAGAAACTGACTGCAGTACATGTCTACTGCACATGTGGATGTGTCTCCCTCCTGTGCGTTCACCTTGAGGTCCTCCAGGTTCATTCTGTCCTGGTCTTCCTGAATCTGCCAACTCTCTTTCTTTTTCACTTCTTCCATGAGTTCTTGCCTCTCTAGGCGCTCCTGGATCTGATCACAAATTTGCTTCTTTCCTCTGAAGTTAAAACACACACACGTAGTGACGATGCTCCATTTTTACATTCATACATTAGTTTTCTGTAATCAGCCTAACAGCTGAATTAATTTGGAAAGCATGGGAATGATATCATTAGTGCAAATCAATCCCTAAATAGAATGTGATTGTGTTTCTGACTGTGTTCCATTTACTTGATCCTTTGCTGCCTGCGCAGCCCTTCAATCTTGTCCAGAGTCTCCAAAGCCTTGCAGCGCTCCACCTCCATCATGATGTCCAGACGCCTGTCCTCCTCTGACCACTCTTTCTGGATCTGTTTCTTCTCCTGGATCTGGGCATCACGTGTGGCTTGACACTTAGCACCTAGAATCAGCTAGAAACACACACACATTGATGATCATGTGCGCGTATACTTTTATTTTTGTAAACTTTGTTCATCCACATGTGTGCACCTTCTTCCTACCTGGTTGAGCTGTTTGATTTCATCTTCCTGTTCCATCCTTAAAGCATTACTCTGCTCCCACCAGGTGCTGTGCACGTTCCTGGGCTTCAATCTCCAGGTCAGTCGGCAGCTGGTTCTGCTTACTGGACAGGTCTGCCTCACGGATTCTATGCTTCCTTTCATCTGCAGCTTTCTGGTAAGAAGCGCATAAAAAAGAGTAATAAGCTTACTTAGATAAATCAGCAGATATATTTCATGTTTCCTACATGTTGCTCTTCTTTCTTTTGCTGGTAAGCCTGCTTCAAGGCCTCTCTGTCCTCCTTGAGGAGCATCCAGGACGTTGAGGTGATCCGCTCAAACTCAGCTGGAGGAAGGATGAGGGCCTCTCTTGAAGGAACTCTCTGGGGATCCTGGCATGATGACAGACGGTGGGTTGTTTTGGGTTTGAGTATAATCACTATTCCAGACACTTTCATGACATACTGTATTAACATCAGAAATAGGGACCTAAATAGTCTGAATCACAGGAATTGATTAGGAGGCTTATTACTGAGTCGAGCACACACCATTCAAACACTCTTTATATTTCATTCAAATGAGATCATTTCATTTCCAGATGCATTTTGTGCATTTCAAACCCACATATATAAACAGACAATCACAGAGTGTGCCGAGCTACCTGAGCTTGCGGATGAGGTCTTTGGTGATGATTTTAAGAGTTCTCTCCTTCCTTGTCCTTTGCTTCTCTTGCTGATTTTTCCGGTTCGTCTAACTGTAATGACATCCACACAGACGTTCAGCTGGAAAACAGCTCACAAATTCACACATGATTTGTGTTCTCGCTGCTGCAACATGCAATTTCTGACGATATCCAGTGATATCATTGCCCACAGGATTTACCCGTCCCGGTTTTTGGCTCCCAAACAGATCTTCATCCACCTGAGAGACTGGAGCCAGTGAGCGGTACCGGCCGAGGGAGGTTTTTCCTCTGGAAGATGTGGAGCCCGAACCCAGTTTCTGCGGGGACAGTAATCACAGTGGTCAGGTGGTATCTGTCATGCATTTGACGGCTATAATTTAGCATAGATTAGCTTTTTATTTCTAAGATAACACTTACCATGGTTCTTGGTTATTGTTGTCCAGTGAAATAAGGATTATATTTGTTTTTTCCTAGTGGCCAAACTCCTACTTTTATACTCTGATAACTTAAAGGGTTAATATTACAAGCTAGTGCTAATTATTTTTATGTTTTACAAATTTAACTTGCTACTTAAACTGTCTCCAGCTCAGCGACACCGATTATAATGCTTTGTTATCCGTTGCCTTGGGAACAGATTCATCAAGCCCAGAGGAGGAGGGGCTTCCCTCAGCAGAGATGGAGGTAGGAAGATGGAGGTAGGAAGATGGAGGTAGGAAGGGGGAGGGCGGCGGGGACATTTTCCGGGAAAAGCAGCTTTATAAAACAAAAAACAAACAAAACCTATTTTGAGACAAAGTCAACGAAGAGGTTTTAAGTAAAAATTTGACTTATGGTTCTAAAAAATGTAGCTGTAATGTCCCGGTGACCGCAGAAATTAAAGTCAAATGTAGCTAATGTTTCAAAATAACTACCCAAATAAGGGTCCAAAGGCGGTACCAAGGTGGCTGCCAAGTGACGAGACTTGCTAAAACGTTATTAGCATATGAAACATTGGTTTAGTTACACAGCTAGCTGATGAAATGCCACATATTTATCAAAATATTAGCTTCAGCTCGTTTAATTCAGATGAAAAGGATAACACAGCGGTAACAGGCTAGCTCATTCTATGAAAAAACTAGAAGTTAGTTAAATTTTAAATTCCATTTTGTGCCAGTCTTTGTTATTTTATTTTATACCATTGCTGTCCCAGTTATATTGACCATAGTCCCGCCGCTGAACCACAGCACCGGGCTGTCTGGCCTGTTTTCGTGGTTGGGCGGTGCCAGTTTACCCACGTGATGCGGAAATTTAGCAAAAATTCATCACCCTCGAAATGAACTGAACTTCAAAGAGAGCTCATTGCAAACTGGGGGCAAAGTTAATCTGCGAGGAGGGCGGATTATCTTGGCATACATAGAAAAGCGGCGCTGGACACACCGAGGTTCCTGCAGGTATGTTTGCATTTAAGTCTTTGGTTTTGTAAACTATACTTAAAATAGTGAGATCACGCGTATACACGTTTAATGCCCACAACCCTCATTTGTAACAGTAGATTTATGGACAACATATACCACAGTCTCCCTCCTGAATTTGTGTGTCTGTGTATGTGTGTCAGGTCTTTTTCCTGATGAGGATCATCACAGTTCACGGACCCCCTTACATTTGGAGAGGAGCCTCCCCCCAGTGTGCAGCAACTATTGGCCTCCTCAGTAAATCATTAAACACATCAGTCAGAGGACTGCTTTCATGAACTCATCAGATGGATAAACAGCACAGAGAAAATCACACTTGATAAAAACAGAAGAACTTCTGCCTAAAGGACACCACACCTCCCAGTCAGGGGTTAGTGTCACAACCTGATGGTTTCCTTCTCTGACCCGTGTTGTGAGGCTGGCCTGCAGCACAGGGTAGCGACCATGATTCAATCAGCTTCGGGGTGTAGAAGTTGACCATTAACCTCCGGCACTGATTGCAAACACTTCTATGCTTGTAAGCAGCTGGCTGTGTACAGTGGATCCTGAAGCAAAGTTCACTGCTACGGGCTGCAAAAGGCAGGAGCTCGCTGCCGTCTCTGGACTGTGAGCTGCTTTCTGAGTGTTTTAGGACTAAGCTGCAACCATGGCTAAGTCAGGCTATGGATACTACAGAGGCACGATATTTCTGGCCATGTTTGTCGGTTACACACTGTACTACTTCAACAGAAAGACGTTCTCCTTTGTGATGCCTTCCGTAATGCAAGAGATTAAGCTGGATAAAGATGATCTGGGTATGAGATGCTCTTTGTTGTCCATTTATTATCCTCATGTCAGCATTATAAGCTTTTATAAATGCAATAGCATTGATATATCTTACAAAAATCTTGCATTGAGTTTTTTTTTCCCCTCTGCATGTGCACTTCTCTTTGTTCAGGTATGATCACCAGCAGTCAGTCTTTGGCCTACGCTATCAGTAAGTTTATCAGTGGCGTCCTCTCAGACCAAATTAGCGCCCGCTGGCTCTTCTCCATTGGCCTGTTCATGGTGGGAGGCATCAAATGCTGATCTTCTCTTGGTCCCTCCACTGTCGCCGTCTTCTCTGCCCTGTGGTTTTTCAACGGCCTGGGCCAAGGCCTGGGCTGGCCTCCCTGTGGCAGGGTGCTGCGCAAGGTATATGACCCAGATCCTTCTAATTGATATTGGGTTTAAAATTAAAGTTTCACCAGAGTGTTACAAAAAACAAAGGAGCACTGCAGTGTTCTTTGTTAGTAACAAGGGAAAATACAGTACAAGCTATGCAGATATACAGGCTATATATTTTATGACATAAAAAATGTGACAAAACAATTAGACAAAGAAATGTGTATGCATTCTCTATAAGATACTGAAGGAAAAGGAAATTTTAACTTCTGCTAGAGCCCAGCTGATTTTTCAAGGGGCTGATATTATTGGCCGATCCGTATCAGTATCGGCATTTGTAAGGAAGCTGATCCAAACAGAATCAGAGTGTAAGTGGGTAATCCACAACTTGTGACAATAAAACAAGTTTATTTTTAAACTTCATCGTCATATTATCCTAGTAAGCACTCATAAATAACCACACGTAACAATTGTTAGGGAAATTTGTTTATGTTTTGTATCGGTCTTAAAACTCCTATATTGATCTTATATAGAGGCGCTACCCTCTGCTTGTTTGGTCTCTTCATTTCCAAAAGCCTCAAAAGCCTTTCCCTCTGCCAGTGGTTCGAGCCCTCTCAGTTCGGGACTTGGTGGGCGGTTCTCTCCTGCAGCATGAATCTGGCCGGGAGCTTGGGCCCCATTATTGCCACCGTGCTGTCACAGAGTTACAGCTGGAGGGCGATACTGTCTGGCTCTGGAATAATTTGTCTCGCAGCCTCCTTTGTTTGCCTGCTGGTAATCAAGAACGAGCCCAAGGATGTGGGGCTGCCCAACATGGAGGTGGCAGCCAAGAAGAGCAAAGATGGTGAGTCGGACTCTTTAGTACAATCAGAAACCGGTTTGAGCCAATGCTCTTTCTCTGGCAGTAGCTGAATCTTGTTTACACGTAGAGAATGCTCTGATAACACAAATTTGTGCAGGCCGCGTGTGTGTGCTGTCATAACGGCGTGGGCCTCGAGTGCTGTGACTAAAGATCAGTAACTCAGTGGACTCTGCACTCCTGTCTGCTTCCTGTTCAGGATCCTCAAGCAATGAAAGCACCCTGTCTGAGTTTCTCCTGTCACCATACCTGTGGCTGCTGTCCTTCTCCTACCTGGTGGTGTTTGGGGTGAAGACCGCCTGCACCGACTGGGGCCAGCTGTTTCTCATTCAGGACAAGGGCCAGTCTACACTCACGGGTATAGATGAGGGGTAGAGCAGTCGCCTCTAGAGTCTGCTTAGAAATAAAGAGTTAAGCTTACTGTATTCCCCTTCTTAGGTAGCTCATACATGAGCGCCCTGGAGGTTGGAGGCCTGGTGGGCAGTCTGGCAGCAGGTTACCTCTCTGACAAGGCTGTGGCCAAAGTGAGTCTGTTTTTTATTTGATTCATTTTTTGATCCAGCATTGCTGCCTGTTTAATTTGGGGGGAATTAGAGTTGAACTACAAAGTATTAACCTTTGAACATGTGTTAAATTTTAGGAATCTACTTCTGATTCAGTTCCTTTTCACTCAGATATTTACAAAATACTCCTAAAAACAAGATTACAAGTATTGATTACCTTAGACATCAAAACTGCCCAACACATCTGCACTTTCTTAATCATTTCATGAGTAAAAGGAATAAAAACACATCCTTAACTGGTCAGTCAGTGGTCAGTCATAGTTCAGCTTATAACCAGGAAACCCAGCATTTCACAGGCTTTTCCTCATGTGCAGCAAGGGCTGAGATTCTACGGTAATCCCCGCCACTTCATCCTGATCTTCATGATGGCTGGAATGTCTGTGTCCATGTATCTGTTCAGAGTCACTGTTACTCCTGACAGCTCAAAGGTAACACTGACAAGATAATCTATGTGACTCTTTCATACTGCACACCACAAACTTGCCAAGCTTTGTCTTTATCCTGACTTTGTCTCTATCCTGTACATTTAGGTGTGGATACTCAGCTTGGGCGCTGCCTTTGGTTTCTCCTCTTATGGACCAATAGCTTTGTTTGGAGTTATAGCCAATGAGAGTGCCCCATCCAACTACTGTGGGACATCACATGCTATTGTTGCCCTGATGGCCAACAGTAAGTGTTAATTTCAGAACCAACACATTTTTTCTACCAGCTTTAAATAAGTGTAATGTACAGCAGTATGTAACACAACATTTTTGCTGTTAGCAGCGGTTTCTATAGCGTCTGTATCCTTAAAGCAAACACCAGCTGCTGCTTTCAGGAAGTGACAGAGAGAGGCAGCCAATGGGAGCAGCATAGCTCATTGAATATATTGTCTATGAGACTACACAACTGAGGTTACAGGCCTGAATGTTACACTCCATGCCTTCTAACTTATTTTAAATGCAACCAAATTCTCAGCATTTGAATCGGGCGGCAAAGAGCCGCATTCAGTGTTATAACAAAAACACGCATATGCATCGTTGTACAATCACCACAGCCGGGACACACTCCATAAAATATAGGGTTGACAATACTAATGCCTTCTGTGTATTTTAATGTTTTCTTCTGCACCATAAACATGTACATAAATAACTAATTTGCACAGATTTCAATAACGTACACTTGGCTGATCTCCAGTAGTGGGACAAAAAAAAAAAAATCAACATCTTCTTTTATATTATATAGACTCAGCTGTACATGCTGCAGGTATTACTGCTGCTATCAGCTTTCAGCAAAGTTTGCCAGAAATGTGCCACTTTTAAAGATGATGGAGGAAGTAAACAATGAGTTTGTCTAGAAATGTACAGCTTTAAAAAGGCAGTGGATGGGAGCGGGTGAAAAGATTGGTTCAGGTAGTTGAAGTGTGAAGGAAAGCAGCCGTTTGATGAAGTACTTTTATTAGTATTTTCACAGTAAAGTGCCAAGAAAAAGTACCCATTAGCGAGGGTTCATTTCATCCAGTTTGCTTCATAGGGCAACTTGAATGGTGAAACGGTCACTGGTCCAGAGCCATCACTTCTGTCAACCTTTATACATGATCACACCCTGTACAAGATGTAGCTGCTCAGTATTTCTATACTAATATATTTCCATGCCAGTGACTTGCTTTAGTTTTTAAAAATTAAAGACAAATAGCAGTTTTTCACAGGACATTGAGCCTGCTTTTTAAAAAAAATTTAAATAAACTTTTGTGTGTTGTGGTTTTTGCATTCTCCAATCTGTACATTTAACTAATCCCTGTGTATCCCATCAGTTGGTGGCTTCCTTTCTGGACTCCCGTTCAGCACCATTGCCAAGCATCACGGCTGGGAAACGGCCTTCTGGGTAGCAGAGATCATCTGCCTTGTCACCACCATCGGATTCTTCCTGCTGCGCAACATCCGAACCAAGATGGGACATGTGCCCAAGAAGGCGGATTGATCTCATTAGACCTCATCCTCTACAAGCCAGCCCTTCTCACTTTTCTGTTTTTTTTTTTGTTCCGTTTTGTTTTTTACTTAGTCATATATAAAGTAAATTTAAAGTTCATAGAAATTAAAGTTTTTCCTCAAAATAAAAAAACTTGTGCAAAGGTTCATAAATAAATACTGCATAAATACTGCATTGGTAACTTCAATTACTGCATGTGTGCATTTCATAACAAGATGTGGCACAAACACACCCAGAGAAAGTCTTTTCTCATAATGCCACTGCAGGACTGCAATGATGAGAGCACAAAACTGGAGGCTACAAAACAATGTAATGGCCAGTCATAAAGGGAATTGATTACGAGAACATTCGAATGGTTAAATTACTTTTTTAAATTGACTTTCCTATGTTAAAATTCATGCTCCAAAGTCTTCACTCACAGATTCAGGAAGATGCACCTCAAAACATTTAAATACAGTGTGAATTTTAATTTCTGAATTATTTACAAAATAAAGTATTTACAGTTTAATAAGCAAACATGAGGGAAAAACAAGAGTTCAAAACAACAAAAAGTCCACTTATTTCTTTCCAGTCTGTGAATGTATCAGTTTACGACCCAGTTCCAAAGTTGCCGGCTTTCTCTGCAACCTCCAGCGCACTCTTCAGATTCTGATCAAAGAGTTCACATCTGAAAAGCAAAAAGGGGACAAAAAGAAATGTGTGGATGTTGAAACACTGAGCACAGTGATATATATTCTGATCCCAATTCTCTTTAATACCTGATTGGCATTTCCAGAGAATAGAACGGGTTTTTGAGGGCGAAATCTGAATAGATCTCATAAATCTTCCTCAACAGCGCATCGATTCCAGACTGCCGTGGGTCCGCCAGCACGATGAACTTTATCCCTGAGAGAATGAACAGAGAAAGATGCTATTTTAAAACAGGGACTATCAAACATGCAGCAAGCTAAAAAGGAATTGACCACAAAGATTTATTAATGGTTAAGTATGAGCTGCATGCTGTTCATAGACAGAACTTCAATAATTACATAACGGAAGTGCTTTGGTTCTAACTTAATGACCACCCAACCACATATAGCTGTAACATGATATTTATACATAAATCCAATCTACAACCAACTAAGAAATTACTTGTTAACCTCAAATTACACTTATTTACACCACTGACCTGTAAGAGTCTGGAAGCAGTGAAGTTTGAAGACGTCTGTTTCTAGCATCTCAATCCCTGAACTGCCAACTTCAGGGGATAGCTGTGAGCCTATAGCAAACAATCTGAGGGAGGGATCACAAAGATAGGGGTTTATTTTTTCACAGTTGTGGTCAGACATTTACATACACTCATGGGCATGAATGTCATGCAAATTTTGGGCTTTTAATGATTTATGGCACATATCTTTAATGATGTTTAAAAAAAAAATTGGGTGCACACAAGTTTGAATTTATTTGGGGAGGCTATTCCAAAAGCTTGGTGTTAGCCTGCTTTGTCCATTTCAAACCAGTTTTGATGCGTGTTTGGGATCATTGTCCTGCTGGGACATACATTTGTGTCCAACTTTCAACTGTCTAGCTGCTGATTTAAGGTGAAGTTGAAGAATTTGGAGGTAGTCCACCTTCTTCGTTATTCCATCCACTTTGTGCAATGTACCAACACCACTGGAAACAAAGGAGCCCCAGAGTATGATGCTGCCGCCACCATACCTTGACAGCTGGTACAGTGTTCTCAGGTTTGAAAGCCTCACCTTTACTCTTCCAAACATAGCTCAATCTTTGTCTTGCCTGAGCATAAAACCTCTCCGGAAGGCATTTGGGCTTGTCCATGTGGGCAGCGTCAAATTTCAGGTGAGCTTGAAGGCGTTGATTTTGGAGCAGGGGCTTCCTCTTTTGGCACCCTCTCGGTCCATGCTCATGTATACCTGGCTTCGTTGTGGACAGTGCCACTTGTGTTCAAACACTTTCTGGTTCATGGCAGGTTTGAGCCTTGGTAGTTCCTAGGTTGTTTCTGAACATCCTGACCAATTTTGTCTCATCTGAGGGTGACAGTTCGTGTCTTCCTCCAGACCTTGGCAAAGTGGCAACATCCAGATAATTTATACTTGTGTACAATTGTTTGAACTGATGATCCTGGAATCTGCAGTTGGTGAGAAATGGCTCCAAGAGACCGTCCCAACATGTATAAACTTACAATTCTCCTCCTTAGATCTTCACTGATTATTCCGAGTATTGGTCCATCCAATGCGTGCTATCAAATAAATCATTTTTATAATGGCAAAGAGAAACTACTAGTTGTAGTCAATCATGATCACTAACAAGTAGTTAACGGGTAAGTTTAGACATTGTAGAACCTTCAGCACCACTTATTAAAAGATGTAAGTGTATGTATGTACATATTTGAGCCTGTATGTATAATTTTGACCCTGTGTGGATTCAAGAAAATCCAAAATAAATTCAAACTAGTGTACGCAATTCTTGTTTTCATTAAAGATGTATGTTGTACAATCATTATACCCTGGAAAAAGAAACATTAAAAGCCTAAAATTACCATGACATCGATGCCCATGCCGTGTGTGTGTGTGTGTGTGTGTGCAGATGTTTATGTATACACACGTATACATAAACATCTGACCGTATACACACTGTAGGAATTTAGTGATCAACCAGGGAAGTTATCACTTCCTTTGGCTGCTATTCACGGGCAAATACAACCCTTCAATAAATGGAATTTATCAGCAGCAGTAAACACCTGACCTCGCTCTAACACTGCGCAGCTCAGGTGTAATCTATAAACACGAAATGACTTACGAGTGGAACATGGACGCCAGCATCAGCTTCTCGTTGGAACTCAGGCGCGCCCGTCCAAAGCGAATAGACACGGGATAATTTGCAGGATCTTTCAGGTATTCGAGGATGTCCTTTCCATCTGACGTGTTCTTCCCGATCACGTCAACTCCATTAATGGACAACACTGCGTGGCCCACTAGCGAATGACAAGTCGTTTCAGTCCAGTCAGTCTAATAGTTACACCACAATATCTTACATGCAAGAAGAAGGAACATTTCAGCTAACTTAGTCTGTAAAAACGACCCAAATACGCGCATTATAGCTAATAAACCGACACAGACTGATTGCGAATATTTTATCTTGGACGCAGAAGTTTCAGTTGGTAGTCCCACCGCAGCTAGCTAATAAATGAGCTAACGCTGTGCCCGTGAGGATACCTCTGATTCCGTCCCTCTGTCCAAACGACACGACGACCTTCTCGTCGTGGTGCTTCAGCACCAGGTCCAGAGGGTAGCTGAAGGTTTTCTCCACCTCGGTTCGCGGGACGTAGTTATCATATTGGTAAATTAAACCTCCAGCCTTGTTCACGACATACACGCTGAATATCACCATCTTTGCAGCGTCCTGCCCAGCTGACAGCAACTGTCACGTGACTTCGACGTACGATTACAAGTCACGAATAAAAACTTTGATTTTCTTAAATGCTTTTATTTTATTTTTTGGGTGGGTTTTGTTACCGTAATAATCTCAGGCCTGCCGCTGTAATGGTTGTGAGAATGTTTGCCGAGCCCATAAGTTAAATAAAGTCCAAGTAAAGGCGTCGAAACATGGGAAAACTCAAGTTCCCATAACCCCCAATCTCACTTCCGCGAAAAACAGGTTGTCTAAGGGGCTCTTGCACGGGCGAACTTCCTTTCGCTCCGACATCTTGACGAGGGAACATGGTGAGGACAGTTATTACACGTTTTATGAAACAAAATAGACGTTTTTCGGGTTACCGTTACTTATTCAGGAGTCGTAATTATGCGGAACATTTTGCAATATGAATGCGTTTGACTGTGCAGCGATGAGAGTGTGCGGATGAAGCCGTCATTCTTAACATTTTACGTATTTAGCGTGTGGCTAGCACACTAGCAGTTTGTTAAGCGCACCATGCTTCCAGCTATACTGTGCTCACAGACAGGATCTTAATGAAGTTACCCCTCATGTGATTGCTAATTACGCCTGCATGTGTACAGATGACACCAATACTGAATGCCAATCTACTATAGAGGGAATAGTGTGAAATATTATTGAAGAAATTGAGACTAAAGACGTTTTGAAGACGAGGCCTTCCCATGCCGGCTAACCCAATTAGCTTTAGCCGCTGGCTTCTCCACTTAATTGACTGTTGATAAATATTAGAGAGCCGTCCTTGCTCTTGTACATTACAGTATGAGTGAAGGCATAACGTAGTGTCTTCTTTTTCCAGCCTCCTAAACAGGATAAGAAGAAGGATACTGGGAAGTCCAAGAAGGACAAGGACCCAGTCAACAAGTCTGGAGGCAAAGCCAAGAAGAAGGTATGCTTCGGGTAACATTCATCTGTATCAGATGCATGTTACAGTATGTAGTTGTGGAATAAATGTTAAAGCTTGATGTTTCCTGATCATTAAAACAGCATATGTCTGTGATTTTGAGCAGAAGTGGTCCAAGGGAAAAGTGAGGGACAAGCTCAACAACCTGGTCCTCTTCGACAAGGCGACCTACGACAAGCTGTACAAAGAAGTTCCCAACTACAAGCTCATCACCCCGGCTGTTGTGTCCGAGAGGCTGAAGATCCGCGGCTCCCTGGCAAGGAACGCCCTCCAGGAACTGCTCGCCAAAGGTGAATTTCACCTTTTCAGCTCAGAGCCCCCAATGGTCCATACTGGATCTTAATTGTAAAGAAGAGTATTGGAAATATGTGCAAGTCTGTCACTAGAAAGTGACCAAAGACTGGACTTTACTTAGCAAGGTCACTTTGCTCAGTTGCTCGACACCATTGCCAAGTGTCAGGATTTTAGCAAAAAATATTTGCTTAAGTTAACAGTAAAGGATTTATGTACCGTCTGGAATAGGTTTAGAGTTTGGCAGGATGTTTTCCAGCTTCAGAGAAAGCTCATTCACTTGATGCATATTTTTTTGCATTAAGAGCATGAGATGTGGAGATGGTTCTGGCTTTAAAAAATGGAAACAATAACATCTCTTGCCATCTACTATTTTGTGATGCAACATTAAGCTCATACGATGAATGTGCCCGTAGTCGTCAGCCCTGCTCACTGGCTGTGTCTAATGTTTATAAAAGCTTACACTGTATGAATCCAGGCCAGAGCGGTTTGGCAGCGACTTTGTCATTTGTTCCAAAATGACAGTGATTTGCATGCAGCATGACTACCTGTGACGTTTGACATCCTTGAGCTTCTATTCTGTGGAAATATTCAAAATACAAAGTACTAGATGAAAGCAAGTGAAATACTGCAGCTTGTTTATCATTTTATTCGAGCCAGTTGACAGAGGTGCATTTTGATTTGTGCTTTGTAATGTTTTTTTTGTTTTTTTTTATAATAATTTAACCTTAATGTGTGTAGTGTCGTTCATTATGTTTCAGATATATTGTCATCTGGACATTGTATAGCACACTTTTTTTTTATGAATTAAAGTCCATTTCAGTGGCCTGGGCAGCATGGTTCTCATAAATGAACCCAGATTTGCTTTTGTCCCACACAGTGCAGCTTTATATTCAGCAGTAGTGACATGAAAGGGCATTCTCTGTCTAAATCCTGGAATCATTTTGCTGTCATTTTGAAGTCAAACTGCCTTAAAATGTTACCGCAGCATTAGCTTCATAGCTGGACTGCCTGTCAGTGTTTGGAAACATGGCCGTAAAGACACTGATATTTGAAGCGATCGGTTGCACGTATCTGCGGAGCATGTGCACGTCTCTGTGCAGGCTGATTAAAGAATTTATCACAACAGTTAACATGATTATGCAAATAAAAAAAAGATGAGAATATGCTGACATAGTGCGTGGTTCTGTTTGGTTTTGCAGGCATGATCAAACTGGTGTCCAAACATAGAGCACAGCTGATTTACACACGTAACACCAAGGGTGGAGATGAGGAGGCAGCAACGGAGAAAGCATAATCAGGTAACGGCAGCATCTGTAATGTGTCTCTACTTTATGATGTTTTTGTTTTTTAGTCTGCACTTGCTAACCTGCAGTCTTTCTTTTTTGCAGGTTCCCCTGTTTGTTTCATGTGATGAGCTGTTTGTAATGAAAGGTGGAATAAAAATGTAAAGACAAAACCTTTGCACGTGTTTTGCTTTTACGGTTTGTATTAAATCATTAGTAATTAGTTTATTCATTGTTTGTTCAGGTGGTCAAGGGAAATCAGATGTTTAGAAATATTAAAGTTAAGTAATGGTTAGGTACAAATTTTAATTAACATTATTGCTAAAGCAAAGAGTGAAAAGGTGAGGCATGAGTGTCGACTGCTTTTAATCCATGTCATATCTGTAATAACAGGACTGTGTGTGTACAGATGTTTCCTCGTTACTGATATGAATGTTAGGCAAATACGATAAATACTTTTCATGCACTGCTTAGTGCTCCCTGAGCTTTGAACTTTGAATTAGTTAGTGGATTAATGTCAGTAATGGGTGATGAATTTGTTCCGCACCGTTTAAATTCTGCTACTAAAAGATCGAAAACATGTCATAGAAAGTAGAGAGGAAGTGTTACTAGTAAAAATGAGGTGCTCACTGTGTGTGCTCCCAAAGTAAAAGCACATTGCATCATAAATACAAGTGTTGCAGTGGTTATTGTGATTCAGTCTTGTTTTGATCACTTTAACTCTGATAAAGGTAGTTTTTTTTTTTTGCCTTCTAATTGGTTTTACATTATATAGCATCATAAAGCCAGTCTAGGAGCATAGAGAGATTAAGAGCTTTCCAGATATTCTGTTTAAAACTGCACACGAGGGATGAATTGTACCGATTCGAGAGCCTGTATTGCTAAAGTGCTTTCACGTCCCATTTACTGTGCTGCATTCGTTCAGTCTGTGATTGTCACCTCTAAATTTAAAGAGACATCATGACTGAGTTGTTTCATGTTTTCATTGTTGGATGGATCATTTGTAATTTGGCTGGGGAGATTTGCCGTTTGTTTTCTGCTTGTCTGTTAGAAGCCACTGGCAGTGAAAGGTTATGAGATATTGATAGGAGTGAAATGAAGAAGCCATCTTCCCTGTCACCGTTCGCTCAGGGCATAAGATAATGCGGGAGTCCGGTGATGGATGCTGTCAGGCGCGCCCTCTGTCACTCCTCAGCACCACCTTGAGCTGGCCACAAAAACGAAGCTGCAGGTTTAACTCTACTGATAGAAGCAGACCTCCAACGTGAGCCTGTGAGAGCACGAACGGTGCTGGCTCTCATGTCACACCACACGCAGCAGTGTCTGTTTACTGTTTACGTGCTATTGCTGGAGGTTTCCACCAACCACACTCAACTCTCAAGATTTCTATTTATGAGGTTTGCTGCTTGATTAACTAAAGGATTTGTATGTTTTATAAGGCAGTGTGTTGGCACACTTCATGATCAGGAGTGCTGCTGCTCAACATGTAGATATAGGGTTTTCAGTCATGTAGTGAAAGCTATTCCTGTACAATTTCGGGTCATGCGATCAGTGTTTGGCTTTTTAAATGTATCAAAGTGACAGTAATCAGTGATTTAATTATTCCCCTGCTGTGTTGCTTCAATTACTGTGCCGGCTCTGTGATTTCCTGTTTGTTGTTTGTTAATAAAAGTGCCTACACTGTTATTGTGGCTGAATGAACCCTCTGAACAGGTTGATAGGGAGGGGGCGCAAAGGTTCACATTCAATTAAATTAAATTGCCCTGAAGCTTAAAGTAGGATGTGATGTTACAGTTCTTTAAGAGGAAGGTGTTGACAGCTGGGAATAATGAGTCCTTTTTATTGGCCTGTTCTTCTGCTCTGGACATGTCCAGACGCTATACGCCTAAGCCTCAGGGGCTTTGAAGCCTGTGGCTCCCTGAGGCTTTGGCAGAATTGAATATGGACAGTAACTAATAAACAATATCTTTTTAAAAAATTATGTAGGATTTTATATATATATATATATATATATATATATATATATATAAAATCTTATATAATTTTTTAAAAAAGGTATTGTTTATTAGTTATGTTCATATTTATTTTTTCTGCCAAAGCCTCAGGGAGCCACAGGTTCAAAACCCCTGAGGTTAGGCGTATTGGTCTGGACATGTGCAGGCTGAAGAACAGGCCAATAAAAAGGATGATTATTCCCAGCTGTCAACACCTTCCTTTAAAGAACTGTAACATCACATCCTACTTTAAGCTTCAGGGCAATTTAATTTAATTGAATGTGAACCTTTACGCCCCCCCTCCCATCAACCTGTTCAGAGGGTTCATTCAGCCACAATAACAGTGTAGGCACTTTTATTAACAAACAACAAACAGGAAATCACAGAGCTGGCACAGTAATTGTAAGCAACACAGCAGGGGAATAATTAAATCACTGATTACTGTCACTTTGATACATTTAAAAAGCCAAACACTGATCGCATGACCCAAAATTGTACAGGAATAAGAGTTTCACTACATGACTGAAAACCCTATATCTACATGTTGAGCAGCACACTCCTGATTATGAAAATGTGCCAACACACTGCCTTATAAAACATACAAATCCTTTAGTTAATCAAGCAGCAAACCTCATAAATAGAAATCTTGAGAGTTGAGTGTGGTTGGTGGAAACCTCCAGCAATAGCAGTAAACAGTAAACAGACACTGCTGCGTGTGGTGTGACATGAGAGCCAGCACCGTTCGTGCTCTCACAGGCTCACGTTGGAGGTCTGCTTCTATCAGTAGAGTTAAACCTGCAGCTTGTTTTTGTGGCCAGCTCAAGGTGGTGCTGAGGAGTGACAGAGGGGGCGCCTGACAGCATCCATCACCGGACTCCCGCATTATCTTATGCCCTGAGCGAACGGTGACAGGGAAGATGGCTTCTTCATTTCACTCCTATCAATATCTCATAACCTTTCACTGCCAGTGGCTTCTAACAGACAAGCAGAAAACAAACGGCAAATCTCCCCAGCCAAATTACAAATGATCCATCCAACAATGAAAACATGAAACAACTGAGTCATGATGTCTCTTTAAATTTAGAGGTGACAATCACAGACTGAACGAATGCAGCACAGTAA